>WOXC01010252.1:0-88384 GCA_011680675.1 Gymnobelideus leadbeateri
CTAGCTTCCATTTGCTCCAGTCTAACTCTGAAGGAATGAATCTCCTCAGTGAACTTTTGAGATTCTTTTCCATCTGGCAAATTCGACTTTTTAAGGCATTCTTCTCCTCATTGCCCTTTTGGGCCTCCTTTGCCATTTGAGCTAGTCTATTTTTTAAGGTGTTGTTTTCCTCAGTCAGGCTGTTGACCCTCATTTCATACTTTTCCTGCATCCTTCTCATTTCTCTTTCTAATTTTTCCTCCACTTCTCTTATTTGATTTTTAAAGTCCTTCTTAAGGTCCTCTATGGCCTGCAACCCACTCATGTTTTCCCCTGGGGCTTTTGGAGCAGGACTTCTGACCTCACAGTCCTTTTCCCGCTCTATGCCCCCAAAATAGGAGTCTAGGGTTGCATTTTTCTGTTTCCTTTGCCTTGGCATGTTGCCACTTAATTGCTTGACTTTTGGGCTTGTTGCCACACTATGGCTTTAAGGCCAGATAGAGGAATTTTCGTCCCGAACGTGTGGGGGGCAACTTCCGTTTCTGGCAAGCTGTAAACCCACCCACAACTTCCACCCTAGATCACAATCCAGATCCAGGGAGGTTAAAGCAAGAGCGATTACCCCCCAAGACTGATCGCTGGATCTCCCCACGATTTGTAGGCTGGGAGCCGGAAATGCCTATGAAAACTACAAAATGGCGTGTCTCCTCAGGGCTTCTAGCCCCCAGGGGAGGGAGCTGACGCATTCCCCAAATACAGGTCCCAAAGTCCATAGGACACTAACCTCTTACTTTGTCCTAGGCAAGTCTATGTTGATAATTCTGGAGTCGCCACAGTTCCTGGTGTTCTGGGGTTCCTCCAGCCGGCTGCTGGCCCTGCCGCCCTGGGGCTAAAACCTCGGCTCACGTGTACCTGGGCTCGGCTCGGCTCAGCTCCTGCGCTCTGTGCTCTGGGCTCTGCGCGCTGCCGGCTCCCAGACCGCTGCGCTGGTCCTTCCTGCAGGGTGCTGGGCTGTCCTCAGCGGGAGGTTAGCTTCTCTGTGTCGTTCTGTGGGTGCTGGGGCTCCAGAAGTTTTTCAGAGTCCTTTTTTACATAGTTTGTGGAGAATCTGGGGGCAGAGAGGCTTGGATGAGCTGTTTCTACTCCGCCATCTTGGCTCCGCCCCCACTCCTGTACTTTTTAATGCCATTGACATAAATAAGTTTTTGTTTTTACTGAATAATTTGTGTCTAGTTATATATTCATTTCTTTTATCAATAAATATGATTTGTTATGCTTATAGTATTTTTTCTAATTCTGAAGAGCCCTTGCATTTCTGATACTAATCAAACTGTGTATAATATTGGGCATAATACAACTATACAAAATATAGCCTCTTTGCTATTATTTTAGCTGGTGTTTTTACATCAATATCCTTGAGTGATATAGTTCCATAATTTTATTTCTCTGTTTCTCTCTCTCTCTCTCTCTCTCTCTCTCTCTCTCTCTCTCTCTCTCTCTCTCTCATTTGCCTTGGGAAAGAACTCTGTCTCTACAGCTGAAAAAGAACCATAAAGGTTGTCTTGTCCGATTTCTTTTTATAACCAAAATAACCAAGGTCCACATAAGTCAGAACTTGCATGAAGTCACAAAGCAAATAAAGGGACAGTGCAAGGATTTGAACTTCAATCTACTAACTCTAAATTCATTATTTTTTTTCCACTTCACCCTTGCTTATTTTTCCTCTTTCAAGACTGAGACCAATCTATGTTGAATTATGGTTTGTACTTAGAAGGTTTTATAGAATGCTCTCTGGGGCTTGATGCTCCATTGTTTGCATTTTAAACTGAATTATCTTTTAAATTAAATAGAAATTTTACTCTTTAGCCATGTAAAAGAAACTTTGGCTTGATGATCATTTAGAATGAAGGATTTATTCATAAAGTAAATGAGTAGCCCCAAAAGATCTCAAAGTTTGCACACTGGGATTGCTTAAAATGCAGAAGAGCTGTATGTGAAACTCACAATTTAATTTGCACTTAGAGGTTTTCAAAAGTAATGTGGGAGGGAGAGAAGTATAGAGTTATCTAGCCTATTTTTTTTTTCAGAGAAGAGTAAAAAGTCTCTGGAGTATAAACAACTTGGAGACTGTAACTCTTACCTAAACACAGGGGTAAATTTTATTTAAGAATAGACTAAATAAAATAGGAAGAAAAGTGTTTTCTTGTTTAAAGTGTATTTTTTAAAGTGCTTTGATGGTTTGGCCATGTAAATAAAAGTAATTTTGATTAATTATTCAGGATTTATCCAACCTTATATTTCTATTCCTGAAAATAGTTCATTAATTGATAAGAAAACTAAAACCAATAGTTCTTCTTTGCCTTTTTCTTATTTTTTTAGAGTAAAATCTAATTTG
Organism: Gymnobelideus leadbeateri; assembly: GCA_011680675.1. NCBI lineage: Eukaryota > Metazoa > Chordata > Mammalia > Diprotodontia > Petauridae > Gymnobelideus > Gymnobelideus leadbeateri. The sequence goes on from WOXC01010252.1 coordinate 2,375, forward strand.
CATGGTGATTAAAGTATTATTCAATTGTAAGAGTAGATGAAAAAGCTAATTTTTTTATGTCTGCAAATATGTTCACATGCTTATACAGATGTACATGTATAGATATTCATAGACATGGATATGTGTATATGTTGATTTGCTTTAAAAGTTCATATGAAGTTCTTCTTTCCTTATTCACTCCCAGCAACAAACACATGCTTAAGGTATATTGATCCAGATGGTCATGTAGGTTATTTAGAGGTATAAAATTAAGCGACTCTTTAGTGTTCATAATGGTGTTTTGGATTATGTTTACCTTGATAGGTAAAAGACAAGATGGCCAAATGTCCTAAAGAGCTTTTTTTTTCTTTTCTGCCTTGCAATGAAGTGAACTTAAGCAACTCCTTTACTGACCTCTTAAAAACAAATATATTATTATTCTTTCCATGACTTTTTTAACATTACTTTGTTCAATATTGTCAATTATATTTATTTTTTTAATTTAATATTTTTTCCACAATTACATGTAAAAAGAGTTTTCAACATTCATTTAAAAATTGAATTCCAAATTGTTCCCCTCCTTCCACATCCCCCTTATTCAGAAGGCAAGCAATTTGATATAGGTTGTGTATATATATATATATATATATATATATATATATATATATATATACATATATAAATAAATACACATTAAATTTAAGTGTGTGGGGCGGCTAGGTGGCCCAGTAAGTAGAGCATTGGCCCTCGAGTCAGAAGGACCTGAGTTCGGATCCAGCCTCAGACACTTAACGCGCACACAAAAAAAACCCAAAAACCTAGCCGTGTGACGTTGGGCAAGCTACTTAACCCCAATTGCCCTCCAAAAAGCAAAAAAAAAAAAAAAATTTAAATGTGTGTGTGTGTGTGTGTGTGTGTGTGTAATGGCAATCAAAGGAGACCTTAGCTCCCTCTTTCAGTTATTCAAGTATTTAGCACCTTGTTTCAGCTTTTCAAGTGTCTTTGTGTCTCACCTGTGATTATATCAAGTCTTTGCTAGAAACAGAAGGAAGAACTTGCCATATAAAAGAAGGAGCACAAGCTGGGACAGAGCAGAACTGGGATGAAGTATGGCTGTGGTGCCTGCACTTTGTCTGTCTGTGTTGATGTTACTTTGTCAGACATGTCTGCTGATAGAGGATGCTGCTGCTCTTACAGGAGCTTTGGGACCTTACTGCTGGTTCAGAAGCCTGAAAGAAGATCTTTTTGTTGCCTGTTTGCAGGAGTCCTGGAGGAAGGTTTTACTAATGTTTTCACAGGTTCTGGGAATTTACTGATAATTTGTGTTGATTTCTTAGACAGAGACCCTGTTTGTCGGTCTGTTTTAATTTCACAGGAAGAAAGTGAATTTATGATGGTGCCAGCAATGTGCATGGATGTTGTTGTGGCTCTGCTAAGATTGATGTGTTTAGATATTGTTGTGGCTCTGTCAAGTTTTCTCTTCCCCGAAACAGAGACTTCAAAGGGCTTGAGGTGGACTGGTCACCATAAGCTTCAAACTGGAACTGGAATAGGAGCTGAGAGCTGCCTACCTGTGAGTCTAGGTGACAGTTGGATTAATTCAGGCAAGAGGTGGGAGCATGGAAGAGGGACCATGGGGTTTGGGAGTCAGCCTCAAGTCAAGATGAAAGGACCTTTCCTTGGGCACTTAGTGCTGACTGACAAGATTATGATTTACTATGACCTAGGAGTGGGAGAACTTTGTACTTTGTACCCTTTGAGGATGATTGAGTTAAGGATGATTGGAAGCTAGTGTCCAATCAAGATGAAAGAAGACTTTAGATGGGTACTTTATATTGATTTATTCAGATTGTGACTTACTGAATGATATATTTTGTTTAAAATTATGTGGTGACTTTAGTAGTAAGTTGTTATATCATTGTGAATACTGAACTTTGGTTTCTGTGAATGTTTTGTGTTAGTTTACTGTTGAATAAAGAGTTCACTATACTATGTGATAAGAACCTTAAAGTTATTCACAGAAGCAGTCCTCAGGAGAGATGCTTATGCTTGGCTTTACAATATTGTGTACATATATAATATATATTATATATACAACTGTGTTATAAATTTTTCCACATCCAATCCAACATTTATCATTCTCTTTTCTGTCTTATTAGCCAGTCTAATAGGTATGAGGTCATATCTCAGTATTATTTTAATTTTCCTTTCTCCAATAAATGGATTTAGACCATGCTTCATATAGCTACAGATAGCTTTTATTACTTTAGCTGAAAATTGACTAATCATATTTTTGATCATTTGTTAACTGGCGAATTGCTCTTATTTTAATAATTTGACTCATTTCTCTTAATATATGAGAGATGAGGCCTTTATTAGAGAAACTTGCTTCCAAATATTTTTTACAGTTATGATTGATAACTATATTTCCCTTCATCTAATTTCCCCAATTTATTCCACTCTCTTTTCTTTTTTACCCTGCCCCTCCTCAAAAGTGTTTTTCTTCAGACTATTGCTACTCCTAATCCATCCTTCCTTCTATGAGCAGCCTCCTCCTGCCCCCCTCACTTAGTTCCTCCCCCTTCTGCTTTCCTGGGGGGTAAGATAGATTTCTATGCTCAATTGAATGTGCATGTTATTCAATCTTTGGGGCAATTCTTTTTTTTTTTAGAATTTATATAGCCCTTTAATATCTACAAAATGCTTTACATATATTATTTCATTTGAGCCTAGGGAACTTCAACATGTGCTTGATACACCCACAAATAACCTAATTTTCAAATTCTTCAACACATTAATTACCCATGACATATTTTTCCATCCCTCCTCTGCTACACACAGACATATTCAAACCCTTGATCTTGCCGTAATCCACAAGGGTCCCATATTCATTTCCATAAACTTTGAAATTCCTTTATCTGATCAACATTTGTGGTCATCCTCTGCCTTGTAACTCCAAACCCTTTTCTTAGACCTTACCTCAACCTTTGATCCCTCTACCCTTTGGTACTTTATTAACTTCTGTTTTACATCATTCATTTCCACCAGATATTGAGTTACAATTCTTTTCCCCCCTGTTTTTCCCCTACCCACCCTCCCAGAATAGCAGTCCCACAAGATATCGCTTCCTCCAATCTGCTGTCTCCCATATCTTCTCCCATACCCCCTTCGACTTTTCCATTAGAGGAAGGTGAATCTCTGTGTCCCAATGCCTGCACATCTTATCTCCCAATTACAAGCAAAGAGTATTAATAATAGTATTTATATATATATATATATATATATATATATATATATATATATATATATATATATATATATATATATATATTTGAAACATTTAATCTTAAGACCTCGAATTTCAGATCCATTTCCTTCCTCCCTTGTCACCCATTCCCTCTGGGAAGGTAAGTAATTCAGTATATGTTGTACATGTCTAGCTATGCAAAACATTATCATAGTAGATATATTGTACAAGGCTGCTTATAATTCCCTCCCACTCATCCCACCCCCTACCTGGTCCATTCCCTACATGATCCTGTCCCTCTTCTACAGTGGGTACTTCCAACCTCCCCTCCCCCCAAGGATGCCCTCCCATCCATCATCCCTCCTCTCATCCCCCTTCCCCCTATTCTGCTGCAGGTTGAGATATCCCATTTAGTATGTACGTCATTCTCTCCCCGAACCAAATTCAGTGAGAATGTGGTTTTGCCTTTTTGCCTTCCTATTCTTCCCCTCCCTTGTAACCACTTCCCCTTGCTTCTTCTACATGAGATAGTTTACCCTTCCCTGTCTCTCCCCATCTCCTGTTGCCACTTTTCTCTCTCACCTCATAATTTCACCCCTTGATTATCCTCCCTTCCCAACAAGTTTAACATATGCCCTCTATCCATATATAACTGTAAACATATATACACAAATTCACATATGTATTCATATGACCATACACCCTTCTTCCATTATTTTCATACTGAGAAAGATTTAATCAGTCACAGTTATTGTTTTTCCATATAGGAATGTAAATAGTTCAACTTTGATAAGTTCCTTTTGATTTCTTTTCCCTGATTACCTTCTCAGGCACCTCTTGCTTCTTGTGTCTGGATGTCAAATTTTCTATTCAACTCTGTTTTTTTCCTCAAGAAATGCTTGAAAGTCCTCTATTCCACTGAATGACCATATTTTCCCCTGAAACCAAATACTCAGTTTTCCTGGGTAGGTAACCTTTGGGTTCAGTCCCAGCTCTTTTGCCCTCTGGAATATCATATTCCATGCCCTTTGATCCCTCAGTGTAGAAGCTGTCAAGTCCTATGCTATTCGGATTGTGCTTCCACAATATTGAAATTGTTTCTTCCTGGCTGCTTGTAGTATTTTCTCCTTGATCTGGGGATTCTGGAACCTGGCTATAATATTCCTGGGAGTTTTCTATTTGGGATCTTTTTCAGGAGGTGATCAGTGGATTCTTTCAAACTCTATTTTGCCCTCTGGATCTAAAATATCAGGGCAATTTTCCTTGAGACTTTCTTGAAGGGTAATTTCTAGGTTCTTTCTTTGATCATGGTTTTCAGGTAGTCCAATAATTTTTAAATTGTCTCTCCTGGATCTATATTCCAGGTCAGTGGTTTTTCCCTTGAGATATTTCGCATTGCCTTCTAATCTTTCATTTGTTTGGATCTGCTTAACAGCATCTTGATTTCTCATAAAGTCATTAGCTTCCATTTGCTCCAGTCTAACTCTGAAGGAATGAATCTCCTCAGTGAACTTTTGACATTCTTTTTCCATCTGGCAAATTTAACTTTTTAAGGCATTCTTTTCCTCATTGCCCTTTTGGACCTCCTTTGCCATTTGAGTTAGTCTATTTTTTAAGGTTGTTTTCCTCAGTCAGGATGTTGACCCTCATTTCATACTTTTCCTGCATTCTTCACATTTCTCTTCCCAATTTTTCCTCCACTTCTCTTATTTGATTTTTAAAGTCCTTCTTAAGGTCCTCTGAACAACTTCCGTTTCTGTCAAGCTGGAAACCCACCCATGACCTCCACCCCAGATCACAATCCAGATCCAGGGAGGTTAAAGCAAGAGCAATTACCCCCCTAAACTGATCGCTGGATCTCCCTACAGTTCATAGGCCAGGAGCTGGAGCTGCCTCTGAAAACTACAAAATGGCATGTCTCCTCAGTGGCTTCTAGCCCCCAGGAGAGGAAGCCGACGTGTTCCCCAAATACTGGTCCCAAAGTCCATAGGGCACTAACCTCTCATTTTGTCCTAGGCATGTCTATGTTGATAATTCTGGAATCACCACAGCTGCTGGTGTTCTGGGGTCCCTCCAGCCAACTGCTGGCCCTGCCACCCTGGGGCTAAAACCGCAACTCAGGTGGACCTGTGCTTGGCTCCCTGCCCACTGCGTGCTGCGCTGCAGACTCCCAGAGCGCTGCACTGGTCCTTCCTGCAGGACTGCTGGGCTTTCCTCAGCAGGAGGTTAGCTTCTCTGTGTTGTTCTGTGGGTGCTGGGGCTCCAGAAGTTGTTCAGAGTCCCCTTTCAAAGAGTTTGGCGGTGATCTGGGGGGAGAGTGGCTTGGACGCGCTCTTTCTACTCCGCCATCTTGGCTCCACCCCACTTTGAGCCAATTCTGATGAGCATAAGGTTGAAGTTTTCCCTGCCACCTCCCCCATCTTCCCCTACACTATAATAACTATTTCTTGCATCTTTTATGTGAGATATTTCAACCTATTAATCACTGGTGAGAATCTTATTAAATATGTTAAAGTGCTTTGAAATCCTTAAAAATTACATAAATTATAGTTATTGCTTATCATGTCTCACAATATAATTTAACAAAAGCTTAAGTGACAATTGTCATATTTTTGGCTATTGTCACAACCATTGAAGAAGTGAGAAATCAAATGAGATCAAATCAAATCCTCCCCAAATCTTAAAAATTATGCACATACACAATACACACACACACACACCCAGACACACATGCATGCACATACATACATGGCAATATTGGGGAGAAGAATGTTTTCATGGGTTGACACAGACAAAAATTTAATGACCTAGCGGTCAACCTAGTGGTAAGGAGCCTCTCTGTATCTACTTAGTTATATCCTAAGCCAACAGAAGTCATCCAATCACTGGGGCTGTACTCAAAAGTCTTTCCAGTCTGATGTACCTAGATAACATTTTGGGATCCATTAGTACTCTGATTAAGGTTCTCCTCCTATTCCATGAGGAAACAGGAGAGAAAGAGGATATATAAAGAGGATATATATATATACAGAGAGATTGAGAAGGAGAGAGAGAGAGAGAAAGAGAGAGAGAGAGAGAGAGAGAGAGAGAGAGAGAGAGAGAGAGAGAGAGAGAGAGAGAGAGAGAGAGAGAGAGGAAGGTCATAGGATCATAGATTTAGAATTCTAAGAGATGTTAGAGTTCATCCAGCAAAGCCTCTCACTTTTGAGATGAATCACCTGAGGCCCAGAGAGTGAGACTCATCTGAAATTATATAGTAAGTAACAGAGGCAGAGGAGATACAGGAATCAGAGAGATACGGTGAAGTATCCCAGGTTAAATATCAAACTGATGACTCTATAAATTGTAGGAATATAGGTGATAGGTATTGTGGATATGATTGGATTTGCAGTAAGATCTGAGTTTGAATCCTGCCTTAGAAACTTACTAGATGTGTGACCTTCTGTTACGTCATTTTCCTCTCATCTACCTCTCAGCTTTGGCTTCCTCATGTGTAAAACATTGATAATAATACCATTTACCTCCCGGTATTTGTAAATGTTCTTCATCTCTTGTTTTAGATTTTAAGTGGTCAATTCCAATTGAATTACAGTTTCACCTTTTGCATAAAAAATTTTTATTTCCAGGCCACCTACCTCAGCAGATTCTTGCAATGTATCCTAAAGTATGTGCTCCTGTGAAGAGACTTTCTATACTGTCTTTTTAGTACAGAGCAGTTCATTCTTTATCTTTGTATCAGCAGAGTCTAGTTTTATATATACTAGGAACTTAATGAATGTTTGTAGATTAAATTGAACTTGTACTTATAATACTTCTGTCAATGAATTTTAAGAATTCTAAATACTTTTGCATGTGCTCATGTGTGAATACATGTGCACATACACATATATGTATATAAACAAATACGTATGTGGGCATGTTTGTGCGTATGTGTATACTACATATAATCATGCATACATATAATGCATATGCATGCATATCAACCTCCTAATTAAAATTTTGGAAATATAAGATGGAAATTTAGTTTCTAAAACTAAGGACAAATGGAGGATTAAGCTGAATGTTTTAATAGGACCATTACTACATTCTCTGGTCCCCATTTCTAAAATTTAGGAAGTATATAAAAATGAAAGTATTAAAAAATTTCAACTTCCAGAAGGATGTTTTAAATTTTTACAAAAAAAACGCCAAAGAAACAACAACTTCCTTTTGTTTTCCATCAATTTTGGGTAACAATAAACCTTATTATTATTAAATAAATGTTATATTCTTTATCTTGTGGATTGAAAACCTTGCCACAGGGAGAAGGGAGTCAATTTTTATTCAGATGGGAGTGAAATTAATCTGTATTTAATTTTCTACTTAACATACTTTATTTAGGATTCTCAGAGGAATCTAGTAATAGCTACACCATAAAATGTAAAAACATTCACTGGAAAATATATAATTGTATATTCTTAGTTTTTCAAGCATGATTAGTTCTTTAAGAACATAATAAAAAGCACATAGACAGTGATTTATCCAATAGCCTGAAGCAGCTAAGAAATAGATCTGTCTGCCATAAATGTCATTGTTAATTGACAGAGAAACTACTAATTTGCTTCTAAGAATTTGCCAACTGCAAAGGGAAAATATTTGAGGCTTGCCCTTATGTCTAATTACTAGTAACCATTTGTGTAAATTAGTTATTGCATCATTGCTATCTTATGTCCCTGTTAGTAACCAATTAGCTGTTATTTCTGAAACTATAATATACTGTACATTCTGTTCCTTCAGAAATATAGAAATATTAGAAGTCTATCAGTTAATTCAGAGGGACTAACCTATTGCAAACTTTCTTGACATGAACTGACTTTCCGACAACATAGCAATAACCACATAGGTTGGCATTTTGAGGAATTTTTTGATAAAATAAAATATTATGAACATAAAATCCTTTGAGGGTGGTGACCACTTTTTGTTTTGCTTTTTTTTTGTCCCTAAACACTAACATAATGCTAGCACATAGTAGGTGCTCAATAAATGATATTTGAATTGAGTTCAAATTGAACTTGAAGCTTCTTTTATACTCAGACCTAATTCCAGGGAAATTTGAACCCAAAAGGTCACCTTTCATTCTGTGCTTCCTGCTCTTGGAATAAATTTTAAAAATAGTTGCTGAGTATAGCAAATATAAGTGCAAATGATGGACAGCATATGTCCTATACTAGGCTCCAAATGACTTAAGTTCTCCTCTTAATAACTACTTGTGTGACCTTAAGCAAGTCACTTAATTTTTCTGTGCCCCAGTGTCTTCATCTGTAAAATTAAGGTTTGGACAATGTGTCTTCTCAAGTTTTAAATCTATTCAAATCTGACCCTGATTCAGTCTAGTCCTCTAGTAGTTTAGGTTTCATGTTGGAACCAAATGAAACATTACAAGATCATTCAACATTTAAAAGAATCACTTAGCTTTAGCACAAAAAGGATATTTAATGAGGATATACACTAGGGAAATTAGGATATACACTACTGAAACCCTGAGTTGATTCAAAACATCCTTTTTCTGAGTAGCCCATTATGGTTAATAAAGGATCAAATAGTGACTTGAGTTTCTTGTGACTATACTCAGGTGAAGTGATGTTAACAAACTGAAACTTTAGTTCCCTGAGTTAATGAAGACCCAAATATAGTTTCAATGCCTTTTTAAGAGAAAAACAAATCTGAATTTGTATATGGATGGGGTTTAGGTTGTTGGTCATACAACAATCCACCCTTGTGTTAGGATCTTTAAGTCCATAAGGATCCCTACAAGCCACCTATTGGCTTAGTTTTAAGATGGAAGGTTATCTGGGTTTCATTCTATTTTTATTTATTTTGTTGAATATTATGTGATTACATTTTAATCTAGTTTAGACCATATTCTTAAGTGGGCTGTGTCAACCATACCAGAACTGGTCTCCAACCTCCAAGCCAAACAAAGCAAATTAGAGACAGGAGAATCAGGAATTAAACAAAAGTATAATTTCCAAGTTTGGAAAATACAATTGGAAGTCCTCCTGAAAGGTTTTGGCCGGCATAGGTTTGTAAAACATGAAAAACACAAAAAGGCAGGACCCAACACAGTCATTCTTAGGTCAAGAATAAACAGTTGCCATGGCAGGTTCACACATGAAGGCATTTTAGGGGCAATACAGACATTCTTGGGTTCTGTGGACATAGTCCTGAAGTTATTAAAATCATTGAGCCTTGTGATTGTCTCAAGTCTTAAGGGTAATTGAGCCTTGAAATCATACAGTAGGGTATAGAACCAGAGTTAGCATGGCAGGAACAGGAGTGCAGCACCTGGTTTGGCTCACTTTGCAGTTACAAGTGCAGAGATTATTCAGAGTGACAGGAGACAGTGATTGGTCACTTTCTGCTACAGTATGTTGGCTGCAGTCCTCAGTTCTCAGGTCAGGATCCCCTGGGAAAGAGTGGAATCATAAGTCCCAATTCTGGGGTTTTGCTGTGGCTGAGATCATCCAGAGGGTGAGTTCAAACTACTGTTTTATGCCAAACTCAGGGCATAATCTGCTTGCTGGGCCTTAGGTCAGGAAAACAGGGTGCCTCTTAATATATTGGCAGATACATGTTTCACCCTCTGTTCCAAAGGACCTTCTATTACCTAAAAGAATTCTGGATTATTACCAATTAATTCTGAGCTCTAGAAATCAATAAGGATGAAATAAGCAACAATTAAGAGAGAATAGACAATACAAAAAAAGAAAATAGCATAATTAAAGAAAAAAATATTAGTTCACTTACAGAAAGACTGGATATGGGTGAAGAAAGACCATAAATTCCATCCACCTACCAATCCACCCAGTTTTAAAGAATTAAGATCCACACGGTGGGTGATACTTTTTTTTTCAGTAAATAGTGGACCTCCAGATGTTAAGAGATAAAATAAGAGTAGCACTAGGAATATCAGGGCTACAAAGATGATCACATTTCTCGAATAGTCATGATGCTTATCATGGATCAGGGAGAATTTTCAGGTATAATTAGTGATCCTTGACCTATCAACCAGTATGTTCCCCTTTCTGGGAGCCCCATAGAATATGGAATACAAAAGTCTCTACCCTAAGATAGGCCTCTGAGATACTGTCCCCATTTTGTTAGGTCTGGGTAGAAACTTTAACACCCTTCTTGTTGCCATTAAGCAAGTCAACTCCCTACAATGCCATCATGCCACCCTGTGGTCCTTCAAGCCTTCCCTGGAGAGGCATTAAACAATAATCACTGGATTATACTGGCAACAATGTCAAGAACTCAATCAGTTCTACATTCTAATAAGTAATGGACTATAGCAGACCTGCCATTTACTGCTCTCCATTTCAGCCCAGTGCCCAAGTGTTCTGCACCTGGGAGTCATTGCTTTGTCTGCTTCTCTCTGCTGCTCCTGGGGCTGGTTTGTGCCATATATGTCCTGGAACAGGAACTATCATTATATTATCATCACTATAAGTTACACTATTATAGATGGTAGGAATAATGACACCAGTCACTGAAATGAGGAAAACAAAGTATAGGAAGCAAGAAAAAGTTGCCCAAAGTTTAAGTCCAATAAAAGGTTGGCTATATTTCATGTTGCTGAGATTTGCCAGCTTTGTTGACTCCTTTCTGATCTTCTGAGGATAACACAAGTGCATGTTACAGGAATTATACATACATACATACATACTTATATATGTATATGTCTCCCCTGTGCATAATTTTTCCTTTTAAAGGAAAGCTATAGTAAAGAAAATAGTCGTGTCCTTAAAATATTACATATATATCACTTTGTGTTATGACAAGAAGTTCTTGATTTAATTTATTTTATCTCATTGTTAAGCTTATCCATTGCTCTTCCTTTTGAAAATTATCTTTCATAACTTTGGTCCTCCAGTTACTATATTAACAAACTGTACATGGCACAGTTATTCATTAAACAAGCCTATTTGTCATTGAGTTTGGCATTACTGTATTCCTTAGGACAACATTCATTTTTCATTTTTTTTTCTTTCATCAAGTGCACTTTTTAAAAGAGTCTACTGTCAGACAGGATGGTTGCATAACCAGTGCTATGTTTTATCTTGCATATTTTTCAAGCTTAGAATAATAGATTTACTTGACAAGTCCATTGATGAAGTAAAGAGGGAAAACTTCAAGAAAAGCTCAAGGAACAGTTTTTCTAGAATTCAATTAAATCTACCAGTTCTATCAACAGGGCAGTTCTTTTTACTGTGAAATTCACTGAGCCAATACCAATCTTACAAGCCTTTGAGGGATAAAGATGTTCCCTACCAATTATCAGTATTTGGCTATGGTAAGAGAGTTAGCATGGATACTATAAGCTATAAGCATGTGATTCATTGTTATTCCTCCACTAACTCATCAGAAGTTATTGGATCTGAGAAAATGGTTTAAAGTATAATAACTAATGGGCCTTTGACTAGAAAATAGTTACCTTTCATCAGAGATACCATAAGTCATTGTTTCTGCAATTTGAGGGGGAACATACTTCATCAGCAGCAAGTTTAATCTTCTTACTGTATAATAGCTTTAATACTGGGCACAAGCATGCAATTATAGACTTAGAATTTAGTATCAATAAAAGTGCAGAATGCCTTTGGGTCCCTCTGAGGGTAAGCCTGAGTTTACAATAAGATTATGATTCCAATAGACTTTTAAAAGGTGAAAATTTCAGTCAAACCACATTGTTGTTGTATTTATACCAAGCAATGTTTGATTTCCTCCCTGAACATATTTGATTGAACTGACTAAAGACATTGGCTGTTTTCTCCACTTTGATTAAAACATGGGATGGAAAATTTGTCTTTCCTCCCAGACTTTTGACTGCTTGTTCATTTGAATGGAAATTCAACAATATTATTGATATAATATGTAAGTTCAAACCAAGTGTGTATTGCAAGTCATTGAACATAATTGCAAAATCATCCAGTAAAGGTAAAAGAATATCACAACTATGTTTGCAGTGGCAGCATCACAAAGGAAGCATTAACCTTTTTCTGTCCCATTTTAAAAGTGAGAAATACCTTTCTGCTACTCCAGGCCTTTGGCTTAAGCATTGTATTGTCTACATAGTCACCTTCTTTTCAGGTATAGAATTAAGAACTAAAAAGCAGTTACCTATTGATAGGTGCACTGACAAAGACAGGTGAAGCAATGGAGCTAAGCTTGAATGATTAAGTAAAAACATGACCATTGGGATGCTACTTTCCTGATAAATGAAAACACGCATACAGGAATGAGAGTTCATCATTTACACTAATGTGGCTATCCTTCAAGGAATATCACCCAGAATTCTTAAGGGCAAGATTGTGCATTTTCTATGAAGGCAAGTTCTTACTGAAATCAGTGAGTCTATATAGAGAAAGGAAGGGAATCCTGAGTTCTGAAATTTGAATTTATAGTAGGCCAAAAAAGTATAAAATCAAAAGCAAGTCAACTTCCTCCTTAGTCACATATATATTGTCTGTACATTTTCATATCTCTCCCCAGGCCAAATTATGATATTTTATCATCACAAAATGTAAATATAGAAGATGATGATTAGTATGAAGGCTATATTATTTGGTCAAAAAATCCCCACACATTTTAAGAGAACATATCTTGAACATGTAATTTCCTAAGTAGAGGTAGGAATAATGTTATTTTGAAGACTAAACATTTCTAGTTTTACAGTTGTTCAATCATATACATCTCTTCATGACCCTATGGACCACAGCCCTCAGGGCTCTTCTATCCTCCACTATCTCCCAAAGTCTGTCTCAGTTCATGTTTGTTGCTTCCATCACACTATCTATCCATTTCATCCTCTACCAACCCCTTCTTCTTTTGACTACAATCTTTTACAAGACTGGCTCTTTTCCAATGAGTCTTGCCTTGTCATTATGTGGTCAAAGTATTTAAACTTCAGTTTCAATGTTTGACCTTACAATGAAGAGTCTGAATTAATTTCTTTAATTATTGACTGGTTTGATCTCCTTGCTGTCTAAGGGACTCTCAAAAGCCTTCTCCAGCATGACAAGTTGAAATATTGTATTCTGCACTGCTCAGCTTTCCTTGTCATCCAATTTTCACAGCCATACGTGGCTACTAGAAAAACCCTAAGTTTAACAATACAGACCCTTTTTGGCAAAGTGATTTCTCTGCTTTTTGGTATGCTGTCCAGATTTGCCATTTCTTTCCTTCCAAAGAGTAAGATTTTGCTGTTGCTGTTGTTGTTGTTTTTAAATTTCATTCCTTCAGTTATCATCTGCAGTGATCTTTGGGCTCAAGAATATAAAATCTGATATTGCTTCCACTTCTCCTTCCATTTGCCAGGAAGTTATGGGACCAGTTGCCAAGATCTTAGGTTTATGGTATTTTTTTTATTTTAAGCTTCAAGCCAATTTTTACATCCTCCTCTTTCACCTTAATCAAGAGGCTTTAAAATTCTTCACTTTCTGGCATCAGAGTGGTATCATCTGTATATCCAATATTGTTGATATTTCTCCTAGCAACCTTAATTCAGGCTTTTGATTCATCCAGCCTGGGATTTCACATGATGTACTCTGCACATAAGTTAAATAAGATGACAACATACAGCCTTGTTGTACTTTTTTTTTCCAATATTAAACCAATTAGATGTCCCATATTTGGTTCTAAGAATTGATTCTGGACCTGCATACAGGTTCCTCAGGAAATAACTAAGATTATCTGGGACTTCCATCTTTTTGAGGATGTACAACATTGTGTTGTGATCCATACAATCAAAGTCTTTAGTGCAGTCAATGAAGCAGAGCTAAATGTTCTTCTTGTACTCCGTTGCTTTCTCTATAATTCAGTAAATGTTGGCAATTCAGTGTCTAGTTTCTCTGGAAATCACTAACAATGGTAAGGCACAAGAATTGAGGCACTGAAGAAGGCTAATGGTAGAAAGTGGGATTTTACTTGAGACTTAAGGGAAACCAGGAATCCCAGTGGGTAGAGGTGGGGAAGAAATAAATTATAGGCATGAGGCACAGCCAGATAAAAAATCCAAAGCCAATAGAATGTATTGTTAATGAAATAGCAAGGAAGTCATGTAACTGTATTATTAACTGTTTATGTTAATATCATCAAGATAGTAAATGTTTTCAATATAATAACATCAGAGTGGTAAAGTATATAAAGTGCTAAAACAAGAAAGAAACAGTCTTCACTTCAAATACTTTCTCTGATATTTATTATATTTGTGGCTATGAGTGACTCACTTAACACCTCTGAGGCTTGCTCGTCTAGAAAATGGGCACAAACCCCCCCCCAAAATAAAAATAAATGATATGTGCAGAAAAGAGGTCTAATTGACCAACTTTGTGATGGCTCAGCTTAGTTGAAGGTAGGAGGAATTCCATTATCCCCATTTGTGCTGCATGGGCATCTTTGAGGACAGCTATGCTGATGGTGATCTTGATGGTCCCTGCTCCTTCTCCTTCCCCTGCACTCAATTCCATTTCTAAGTCCTTTAATGATGTGGGAAATGGATAGCTCTGCTAGCTGGCTGTTGTTGCAGGACTTACTTAGTGGTTAAGAACCAGGAGGCTCAATGGCTGGATCTTGAAATGGCCCTCTGATTCTGGTGGAAGCAGGATCAGAGGTGAAACTTTGTTGATGTGGATTCAGGTGAGTCAGAAATTAATACCACGGATGAAATCTTTCCTTAGGGCAATATCTTTGTCATTTGCATTTAATAAATATTTATAGATTGATTGTTCAATGTTCTTGATTTCTAGCACAATTCAGGGTTTTCTCTAAATCTTGTTTGCCTTCCTGGTCTATTTTGGGTAAATATTTTTTTTTTAAACCAAGGAGGACTTTTGGTCCTCCTGCTACCATGGAAAAGTGGACCTTGACCATACTATAGAGTTTGGGGTAGGGAGATATATTGTCCAATTAATACTTCTCTTTAGCCCAGGTATAAAAATCAAGAAAAGGTCAATGGAACCCCTGAAAAAATTTGGAATTAATATATTCTTATCCAATGTCACAGTTTCATTTGCCCAGGAGTGACTATGATTTCACACCCACGTTCTCTGGAGTTTTCCCTGTGTACTATTCCCTATAGAAATTTTTGTTTGCTAGTACTAAGAATTAAGTTCTGGGTTATATAAGATTAGGCATAAAATGTAGTCTTTTTTTAAATTAAATCTTATGTTTATTGTTAGTTTACATCATTCATTTCCACCAGATTTTGAGTTACAAATTTTCTACTTGTCTTTCCCCTACACACCACCCCAAAATAGTGATCCCACTGTATGCCCCTTCCCCCAATCTGCTCTCTCCTATATCCTCCCCTATCCCACCTCTGACTTTCCAGTAGCAAGATGGATCTCCATACCCCAGTGCCTGTATATCTTATTTCCCAATTGCATGTAAAATAATAATGATTATAATATATTTTTAAACATTTGATTTTAAAACTTTGAATTCTAGATTCTTTGCCTTCCTCCCTTGTCATCTACCCTAACTGGGAAGATAAGCAATTCAGTATACCTTGTTCATGTGTAGGTATGCAAAACATTTCCATACTGGATATCTTGTGAAAGACTGACTAAATTTCCTTCCATCCTATCCAGCCCCCCACTTGTTCTATTCTCTACTTTGACCCTGTCCCTTTTCAAAAGTGTGTGCTTCTGGGGCGGCTAGGTGGCGCAGTGAGTAGAGCGCCGGCCCTGGAGTCAGAAGGTCCTGAGTTCAGATCCGGCCTCAGACACTTAATGCACACACAAACAAAAATGTAGCCGTGTAACCTTGGGCAAGTTACTTAACCCCAATTGCCCTCCAAAAGGCGAAAAAAAAAGTGTGTGCTTCTAACCAACTTCCCCTCCATCATCTCCCTTCTAATGCCCTTCCCCCCTACTCTACTGTAGGGTGATATACCCTATTTATTGTATATGTCATTCCCTCCCTAAGGGAAATTCAATGAGAGCAAGGTTGACCCATTCCCTTTTGCCTTCCTGTTCTTCCCCTCCATTGTAACAGTTTTCCCTTGCCTCTTCTATATGAGATAATTTACCCCATCTCTCCCTATCTCCTCTCATTATATTCCTCTATCACCTTTCAATTTCACCTTTTAAGTATCATCCCTTCCTATTCAATTGGTTCTATGGCCTCTGTCTATGTATACCTGTACACATATATACATATTCCCATATGTATTCATATACCCAAATACCCTCCTATATAGACATATATATGTATGTGTATACACACATACACACACACACACACACACATTTACATTCCCTTCAACTATCTCATACTGAGAAAAGTTTCATAAGTTACAATTATCATTATTCCATGTAGGACTGTAAATAGTTCAACTTTGATAAGTAACTTATGATTTTTTTTTCCCTGTTTACCTTCTCATGCTTCTCTTGCTTCTTATATCTGAATATAAATTTTTTTATTCAACTCTGGTTTTTTTCATCAAGAATGCTTGAAAGACCATATTTTCCCCAGAAACCTGATACTCAGTTTTGCTGGGTAGGTGATTCTTGATTTTAATCCCAGCTCTTTTGACCTCCAGAATATCATATTCCAAGTTGTTTGATCCCTTAATGTAGAAGCAGCCAGATCCTGTGTTATCCTGATTGTGTTTCCACAATATTCATATTTTTTCTTCTTAGCTGTTTGTTAATAGTTTCTCCTTGATCTGGGAACTCCAGAACTTGGCTATAATATTACTAGGAGTTTCCTTTTGGGGATCTTTTTCAGGAGGTCATCAGTGGATTATTTTACCTTCTATTTTGCCCTCTGATTCTAAAACATCAGGGCAATTTTCCTTGAAAATTTCTTGAAGGATGATTTCTAGGTTCTTTTTTTGATCATGACTTTCAGATAGTACTACAATTTTTAACTTCTCACTCCTGGATCTATTTTCCAGGTCAGTGGTTTTTCCAGTGAGATATTTCACATTGCTTTCTATTTTTTCATTTGCTTGGATCTGTTTAATGGTATCTTGATTTCTCATAAAGTCACTAGCTTCCATTTCCTCCAATCTGATTCTGAAGGAATGATTCTCTTCATTGAGCTTTTGAGATTCTTTCTCCATCTGGCAAATTCATCTTTTTAAGGCATTCTTCTCCTCATTGCCTTTTTGAGCTTCTTTTTCCCTTTGAGTTAGTCTCTTTTTAAGGTGATATTTCCATCAGTCAGGTTGTTGACTCACTTTTCATGATTTTCTTGCATCACTCTCATTTCTCTTCCCAATTTTTCTTCCATTTCTCTTATCTGGTTTTCAAAATTCTTCTTAAGCTCTACTATGGCCTATAACCAGTTCATATTTTTCTTGGAAGCTTCTGGTACAGGAGTTTTGACTTCATTGTCTTCCTCCTTTTCCATGCTTTGATCCTTTTTGTCCCCAACAAAGGAATCTAAATTCAGATTGCTGTACTTGCTTTGTTTCATTTGCTTGCTCATATTGCTACTCAATTACTTGACTTTTGAGCTTTTTGCCACAGTAGAACTTTGCTTCCACAGAGGAGAGCTTTTTCCCAAATTGCAGGGGATTTTGCAGCTGCTGGAGCTATCAGTTGGTGCCCTCTCTGAATCTTCCACCAGCTCTGGCACCTGGTCACACTCCCCAAGATCTCCACCCTAGAAGTCATCCAGATCCAAGCAGGTTAAAGCAAGAGCAATTACCCCTCAGAATGGTCACTTGGTCCCCCTACAATCTGTAGGCCAGGAACTCTGAAGCAGCCACATAGCGATGGCTGCCATGCCTCATCCACTTTTCCTTCCAGGGAGCAGAGGTTGGACCACAATCCCAGATCCCTGGTTCCCAAAGTCCACACTGACCTTTTACTTTGCCTTTGGCATTTATGGTTTGATCATTCTAGAAACCACTACAGGTGCTGGTGATCCACTCTCCCAAAGTCTCTCCAGCTGTGGCTGGAAGGGAATACCCTGAGGTTAAAACCATGGGCTCATGCAGGGGTGGGCTCTGCTCCCAGTGCACTGTGATGGACCCTTCCTGTCTGCCTGGTGGGCTGCCTTCAGTGGGAGATTTGTTTCTCTCTGTCACTTTGTGGGTTCTGTAGCTCTAAAGTTTGTTTAGAATCATATTTTATAGGTATTTGAGGTGGTTATGGCCGGAGCACATGGAGTTTTCTTGCTTCTGTGCTGGATCTTGGCCCTAAATCCATAAAATGTAGTCTTGTTTCTTATGTGGTAATGAGTGGAATGCTTGAGGTGTTATTTCAATTTCCCAGGCCTTGGAAACTGAAGAGTTGATCAATCTACATGGATAGTCATTTTAAGCACATATATAGCCCTTAGTCATGAACACCTAGGTCAGGGGATAAAGTAAATACCACTTTAGAAAAATACAAAATTGCATCAGGAAGTGAGATTGTCAGAATTCTTCTTTATGACTTTCAAATTGGAAAATATTTATTTGGATTCTGTCTGATATTATTATTGACCTGAGTACAGCTCATTCTTCAAGGACTTCTTCCAACAGCATGTGCTCACATCATGTCTCTGTGTCACATTTTGGTAATTATTGCAATATTTCAAAATTTTCAGTATTATTACTATTATTATTATTATTATTATCATATATGTTGTGGTGATCTGTGATCAGCGATCTTTGATGTTATCATTTGGGGGCACCATGAAACATACCCATATAAGATGGGAAACAACCAAAAATTGTTGTGTATGTTCTAACTGCTCCTATGACTAGGTAGTTCCTTTAATTTTTCCTTCTCCCTGGGCTTCCATATTCCCTGAGACAAAACAATATTAAAATTAGATAAATTAATAATCTTACAATGGCCTCTCAGTGTTCAAATGAAAGAAAGTCAATTAATGCAGCAAATTTCATTGTTGTCTTATATTTTTAAAAATTCCCAGTCACCACTACCTTCAGTAACCACCACCCTAATCAGTCAGCAGCCATTAATGTCAAAGAAAGATCCCCAACATGCAAAAATAAAAAAGATTATGACTAGGCTTAGATGATGGTTAGCATTTTTAGTATTAAAGTATTTTAATTAATGTATGTATATTTTAAGACACAATATCATCACACACTTAATAGACAATAGTATAATGTAAACATAACTTTTTATAAGCATTGGGAAACCAAACTATCTATGTTGTGATATTGCCTTTACTTCAGTGGTCTGGAACAGAATCCATAATATCTCTAAGGTATGCTTGTATATTCTTTTGTTATTTTGTATTTTAACAAGTATCATTGAAATTAAAATTGTTTCTTTATAATATATTGATTAAGTAGAAAGTAGTTGAGGAAATAACAGACAGATGTGACTAGAAATACAATGAAACAGGCATGAGAAGTGTTCAGGTTGCATCATCAGGAAATAAGACAGCTCAAAAGGGATAAAGGAATTATGCTTTAAAGGAGAAAATATTTTCATCTACAATTCAAGAAAATGACTTTTATTTTCAGAAAAGTCAGTGTGGCATAGGATACAGAAGTCGGACTTTTCACTCAGAAAGACATGGGCTTAAAGTCATACTCTGACACCTAAGAGGTGAGTGACCATAGGTACTTCACCAAATTTCCTAGTGTCTCAGACAACTTTGACCTATATCAGTGAAGGGAGCTCTGTATACACATAAAACAACAAATTCAAAATTTTCCTTGCCCACACCCCATACTTATATTCCTTTATATTCCTTTTAGTGGAAGAATGTCTGTCAGAGAACTAAGAATATACTTCTTTTGGTCTTAAAGAAGCCAAATGGAAAATTCTGCTATACCATGTGACCCTTCCTAAATGTGAAACACCTGTGAAATGGCTGAATCCCTTACCACTGTTGCTTACCCATTCCTTCAAAAATTCCTCCCTTGATTCTCAGGATAACACATGTTTTTTTCTGTGTCTCCTTATCTCAACTCCCCATTCTCTTCCATTTACTCCTATTTTTCCTCTTGCCTCATATTTCCTAACAATCTGGCCTGGTGTGTTTGTGTGTGTGTGTGTGTGTGTGTGTGTGTGTGTGTGTGTGTGTGTGTTTTGTCTTTTTCTAAACTCTTCCTGAGAAATCTCATTCACTTTCTTGGTTCAACTATGAACTCTATGTTAATATTTCACAATCTGAAATAGATAGTTTTTACATCTCACTAACCAATGACATTTTTCCTTCTTTGCCTTCCCCTCAAATACAAAAACGAACCCTTTCTATACTTCTGATCCCAATCAAAAATCAGCTTGCCATTCCAAGAGCTACTTCTAAACCTATAAATCTTAGTCATCTTTAAAGTTTCTAATTTCTTTATCCTTATATCAAATCTGTCCTCATGTCCCACAAGTATTTATTAAACTACTATTATTTTTGAGGCACTGTACTGGTCCCTACACTGATAAAGTTGGTCCCTTGGGACCTTACTGAGATTTGTCAATTAAACTAACATAACATGTTCTGGGGAAATGGTAAAAGTCACATAAAGAAAGACCAGGACCAGGATTCTCATTAAATAGGAGTGAAGTAGAACACACTTCAGGCTTAGGGTGGCACTGAAGCAAGGATAAGATGCTGAATAATATAATGAAGAGAATATGACTATGGAAGATTCATTCATTTGGCAGAATAAAGTTTGGGAAGTTCAGGCAGTTGTACACTGTGGGTTCTAATTGGGTGATTCTCAAAAAGGTCAAAATAATTTTAAATAGCAAGAAAGCAAAAATCAGTGGTGCTGATAAAAAGGACTAGGTTATGACTTTTGACTTTAGGACAAAGGTTTCTGGTTATCTATAAAATTAAGTCAAGCCAAAAACAGCATTTTTAAGTGCTTACTATATACTGGACACTCTGCTAAGTACTATGGACAAAAAGAAAGGCAAGAGTAGCCCCTCTCTGAGGAGCTCAACTGATGATGACGGAAAGAACTTGCGAAAAACTATGTACATATGCAATATATCCAGAATAAATTGGATGTAATGGCCAATGGAAGACATTAGTATTAAGGGAGACCAGAGAAGGTCTCTCACAGAAAGTAGTATTTGAGCTGAGAATTGAAGAAAGTGCCATAAGACAGGAAGTAGAGAAAATAAAGGATAATATTCTAGGAAAGATGGAAAAAGGTCTAGAGTTGGAAGCACAGGCTGCTTGGTTCTCCCATAATGCACTTCCAACTCTAGACCAATGTAATAGACTGTAAAGTATGTGGAGAGAAGTGAAATTTAAGAATAATAGAAAAGTAGGAAGGGGCCAGGTTATGATGGGCTTTAAATCTAAATAGAGGGTATTATACCTGATCCTTACTTGCCTTGGTCTTGTGTGAAGAGTGCAGAACTCATAACTTTATCTCTTTGCATGAAAGGAAAATCAAAGCTTCTCAGTATTTGGTTGATCCTGATTAGAGGTGGGCCAGAGAACTGTCTTCTAGGAGGAAGCCCTTGAATATCTTATTATTACTGGTACTCTTATGGTTTTGAGAAATAGCATACAGAAGTTGCCTACTACTGTTACATTACACCCCTCCCCTGGGAAAAAAAAAGAAATCTCTATCTCAGGCTATCACTTTGAATTCATTCTCTCTTCCTCTTCCTCCACTAACAAAATGAGATAAATAAAAAACAAAGAATAAGAGCTGTTATCTAGCCAAGAGAAACTAAACAACTTGCAGCTGGTGATTCCATCTGTGCCTACTGTTTTCCAGCCAAAACAATCAAGTTTTCCCAGTGGGGGGAAAAAAGAAGAAAGTTCAATAGTGGCTCATAGTCAGAGGGGAATAGAAGAGTTGGAGTGATGGCACTGAGCCTATTATGTAAAAAAGAGGATTATTATTGCTTATGGTTATAAACTGCCACACTCTCTAAAGCAGGTGTACTTGATCTATAGGGAGGTAATGAAAAGAACACTAGACTGAAAGTCAAGAGCATGTGCTGGGAAACAGGGGAGATGTAAAAAAATGAATATAATGTGGACCCTACCCTTGGCAAGCTTACCGTTTTGTAGAGGAGATAAAACATGTGCATAAATATTTTAAGACAAAGTATTTGACAATCAGCAATCTTTTAGGCTTGCTAGGCACTGGGGATACAAAAAAAATCATTTCGGTCTTCATGAAGCTTATATAATACCAGAATTCTAAGATAAGTGCACATGAGATATGAACAAAATGCTATGAAAATTGTGATAAATCAGATTTGGGTGAGGGATCAGATATGGTTGCATGCAGAATGTTACAGTCCTTAAGGACTTGAAAAATGGGTATGATTCCTCCAAGCAGGATTATTAGGGGAGTTGATGAAAGGCATTCTAGGTATAGATGGTGAGTTGCATGAGCAGATACTAAGAGACATAACATTCTGAGCATCCCAGATGTTTTCTGAATGCCTAGCTGGTGTAGGGAATGAAGGGAAGCAAAAGGTAGCAAGAATGCCTTGATATCATGATTTAGTTGTGATGGGGAACTTTAGTTATACATACATCGACTAGAATTCTGTCTCTTCTGAATGCAGAATGATTCATATTTCTTGACGTGTTTGAATGATAATTTATGCTTCAAATGATGGAAGAGTGAACAAGAATAAATTCTATTTTGGATATTATTCTCACTAAGAACAAAAGAACTTGCTGATAAGTTAAGAAATTACTGAAATCTAGAGAAGAACCTATTCCATTTAGGAATTTGTGAGACAGGAAAAATTTCGGAATAGTTGAATATGCATTAAGAGTTTTAAAGACCTAATTTGTCAAAGAGTTTAGAGTGGGGGTGAGGAGGGTCCGAATGTTTGACTGGTGTTGCTAGTGTCTAGATTAAGAAATTCCCTCCACCAATGCAAGTTTACAGCTATTCTAAAATTGATACTCTTAAGAGTATTGATTGGGTCACTGAGAGATTAAGTGGCTTCCCCAGTCATATAATCAGGATATATCAGAGGCAAGACTTAAACCTAGACTTTCCTGACTGATGATAGTTCTCTATCCCCTAGGATAGGCTATCTCTCAAGTAAGGTTTTACTTCACATAAGTTATCATTCCCAAATAAGGATGGTGATGGAAGTTGTAGGGATCACTGACAAGGAGTAATCATGAATGCAGATCTTAAGATATTCATTATTATATAGATTTTACAGAAGAATCATAGATCACTAGTCTCCACTGATGATGAAACAAAGTGTTTCCTCAAACACAATCCTATAGGTATCATACCATATTTGGTAGATTCCAGAATTCTCTTTTGTTAGAAATTTAGCTATTTTATTTACTTTAAGACATCTGAATAATCACCTAAAACTGAGGGGGGAAAAGGAAAAGTTTGTTTGGGTTTTTATTGTTTTTTTTTCCCTGTCATGAATATTTTCATCTGATCTGGAGAGGCAGGCATTTTTAAAAAAATAAATCACTTAAACCAGTGAACTCTTTGAGTGTTAGTTCCCTTGGAAAGGTCAAAGGATGTGGTCTTCCTCAAATTAAAAAATGAAACTTTTTATCTTTCCTCATCCTCCCAATGATAAATTACAGATAATTCACCAAATAGCTCCAAACTTTTATGAATTATCTTTTGAAACTAAAACTCCACTTATTTCAAATTAATAACTTGCATGAGAAGCAAGATTCTAGGCACATTGTTTCCACTATAAATCCCTGCTATGCTCTGTTCTATCTCATCAAGGAAAGAGTTAAGAAAAAGTGTAAGAGTTTTTGCAGCATATGTCAATCTCTTCATCTTTTGATTCCACTGAAAACAACTGTCTATGGACCAAACCATATAATCAATTGGTATAGATCCCAACATATTAGTGTTTCTTACAAGTCTGTAGCATAATAAGATTTCTAATTTCTAGGAGGGATGGTTTTATTAGAGTTGAAATTTCATTCCTAAATTATAAAGTAAGACTGTGTACTGTCTCTCCCTGTTGTTTTCAATTTATACTGTAAAAACTTGACACATGTATAAATTAAGTAAATGTCCTTCACCTACAGCAGATATGAAGAAACATGCCCTCTTCTTTGTTGATGACTCTATTGTCTTGGCAGAAGCTATTTTAATAAGATGGCGAACCTATGGGCAAAGTATAGTCAAAAAGAGCCACTTATCGGCTATTCTAAAATGAAAAACATTTTGTTTGGCAGATATTCTCCTATACTTAAGTGGATAATTCTAAATAACTCATTTACAATGAATCGATCTATTTGCTTCTAGGACATGCATTTTGCAGCTAGCCTCCTAGGATGGGTCCATTAAGAACATAATAGTCAAAATCAGATATTTTATAGGTACATAAAAGGTGGGTTTTTTCTGTCCTCCTAAGCAATCTATTAATAATAATGAACTCTATTCCTGGAGACCTTAACTATGTCCTTTCTCATAATAAAGTATAGAATTTGGGGGCTTAATGAAATATTTTAATTGCTCAGATTCAAAACAAAAAAAAAGATGGCAATATCTGCATTACTGACTGACATCTCTGCAGTTTATTTCCATGAAG
This sequence comes from Gymnobelideus leadbeateri, assembly GCA_011680675.1. NCBI lineage: Eukaryota > Metazoa > Chordata > Mammalia > Diprotodontia > Petauridae > Gymnobelideus > Gymnobelideus leadbeateri. The sequence continues at coordinate 27,068 of WOXC01010252.1, forward strand.
AATCAGGCATAGAAGAAAACACTGTAAAATTTAAAGACAAACAAGCAAATTGTTCTGCCCATCACACTTCTGATGTCTTAAGCATATGAATTCTTCTTTAAATAGGAACAAAGATTATTGGTGTACCAAAATCTCTAAAGAATATTGAATATGAATTGACAACTTTACATTCATCAAATTCTTATATAAGACCATTGATATTTTAGAGAAACAACAAAAGTGCTTATATATTTTCTATTCCATATTAAATGAAGTCATCAGAAGACAGAATTCCTGGACCACACTAACTTAGCATTCTGGAATGGCTTCATTGAATTAGTTTAATGTTATGCACTCAGATTTCAGAATGGGTCAATATAAGAAATATCCATTTCAACCTTTCTGTGTCTTCTGCTAAATCATAATTGATGAAATTGTATTTTATGTGACTCAGAATCCTGTCTAGGAGGATTTAGAAAAAAGCTCCTCCTTGAATCCCAAGAAAACAAAGTTTACTTGTGCAAATTTAGGTAGTCACATGTGTAAGAACTATATAATTCAATATAATACCCTCTTTACATCAAGTGACATGAAATTTATCTACTTAGATTATAAATTCCTTTAGATATGGTGCAGTAAAATTTTTAATCTTTATATCCCCCAAAATATAGTATAGATATTCACATCTAGTAGGCATAATACATATTAATTAAATTGAATCAAAAACTCTGAGAGCAGCATTCAGCATACAGTTTAAGTAACTTGCTTTTATCAGATGGTAGGTAACTTCTGCTTTGTCCTAGTTTAAAAAAATCCTGTCAATTCCTACTAGAAACCAATAAGAACAGGTAAAAATCCAAGAAAGGAGCAATTATGTAAGACAAGTTTACTAACTATAAGGTCAGTCAGACAACCTAATAATACACAGAAACTAACTTTACATTCCACTACAAGAAGATGGCATGAGACACATAATTAGAATACAGCCCTGGAAAAGCAGTGTGTGTGTGTGTGTGTGTGTGTGTGTGTGTGTGTGTGTGTGTGTGTGTGTGTGTGTGTGTACACACTTTATTCAAAAACTGCAGGACAAACAAAAGGGGGAGAGAATAGAATAGCATTGTATATTTAAGAAAAATGTAAATAGGGTGACTCAGGGGATAGAACACTGGGTCAGGAATACTTAAGGTCAAATTCAGTCTCTGACACTTAGTAGTTATGTGACCATGGGCAAATCATTTAACCTCTGTTTGTCTCAATTAACTGGAGAAAGAAATAACAAACCATTCAAGTATTCTTGCCAAGAAAACCTCGTGGACAAAATAGTCAGTCAGGTCACAAAGAATCAGATATAACTGAATGACTGAACAACAACACATATAAGAACATGATAAATTCCAGGAAAATAAAGATTGAAAGTGTATTAGAGAGAATGTATAGATGGGGTTTAAAGGAGGGAAAGGAAGGATTATTATTGTAGTATAATGCAGATCACCTGAATAGAAGATAAATTGATAAAGAATATGAGGACAAGATATCAAATCTTTAGTGGACAGTGAATAAGCATTCATTAAGCACCTACTATGTACTAAATGCTGAATAGCAGTATAGTATATAAGTATTGGAGAACTTGACTAATCTCGAGATCTTCAGGATTATTTATGACATTATGTTAATAAAGTGATCATCTAGAAATAATTTCTTTTTTTTTTTGGAGGGCAATTGGGGTTAAGTAACTTGCCCAACGTCATACGGCTAGGTATTTGTTTGTGTGTGTTAAGTGTCTGAGGCCGGATCCAAACTCTGGTCCTTCTGACTCCAGGGCTGGTGCTCTACTTACTGCGCCACCTAGCCGCCCCTAGAAATAATTTCTTTAAAATTAAGATCAAATTGGGGCAGCTAGGTGGCACAGTGAATAGGGCACTGGCCTCAAAGTCAGGAAGACCTGACATCAAATCCAGCCTCAGACACATTACTTACCAGCTATGTGACCTTGGGCAAGTCACTTAACCCCATTTGCCCTGCCTTCCTCGCTCCAAAAATAATTAATATCACATAGACCATCGTGGTGAAGTTCATACCAGATATAAGTATGCTGTAACATATAATAAAGAGGAAATTTGAAGAAAAGGAGTAAAAAAATGCAGTTGAGAAAATGTATGATAAGATGAACTTGTTGAAGATGATGAAGGATAACAGATAATTAGAATGTTTCCATTGAACCTTCCAGATGCCAGGAAGAAGGCAAGAGAGGCCTCTAGAATAGTAGAAAGCAAACACTAGAAGACAAGTTAGGATGCTATTACAAAATTCTATGCAGGAATAACAAGGAGCTTTTCCTGAACAATAGTTCTAAAGTGATTTTAAAAAAAAAGGTGTTCAGATGTGAGAAATATTATGGAGGAAAAAATCATTAGACATAGGAAATAACTGGATTGTGAGATGAACAAGATACAAAAAGTACAAAATAACGCAAAATTTGTGAACATATGATTGAGGTATTACTTAAAGAAATAAAGAAATCAGAAAGAGTAGCAGGCTTGGAGAAACAGCACTTCCAAGGTGTTCTGCCCCACACCACTTCCAAGAAATGTAAAAGGGGAATCTGAACAACTTCTGGAGCCCCAGGACCCACAGAATGACACAGAGAAGCTAACCTCCTGCTGAGGACAGCCCAGCAGCCCTGCAGGGAGCGGCCAGAGCAGCACTCTAAGAGCGCAGCACAGTGCTCTGGGAGCCAAGCCCAGGCACAAGTGAGCCTAGGTTTTAGCCCCAGGGCAGCCAGGCCAGCAGCCGGCTGGAGGGACCCCAGAACACCAGCAGCTGTGGAGATTCCAGAATTATCAGCACAGATATGCCTAGGGCAAAGTGAGAGGTTAGTGCCCTATGGACTTTGGGACCAGTATTTGGGGAATGTGTTGGCTTCCTCCCCTGGGGGCGAAAAGCTGCTGAGGAAACGAGGCACAGAGGCCATTTTGCAGCATCAGTGGCAGCTCCAGCTCCTGATCTGCAAACTGTAAAGAGATCCAGCAATCAGTCTGGGGGTTAATCGCTCTTGCTTTAACCTGCTTGGATCTGGGTTGTGGTCTTGGGGGTAGGTCTGGGGGGGTATCCAATTTGCCAGAGCTGGTGGAGGCTTTACAGAGGCCACCCAAGCTCTGGAAGTTGTGAAGACTCCATGTTTCAGACGAAAGCTCTCCTGTCTGGTGGCAGAGTCCTACTGTGGCAACAAGACCCAAAATCAAGTAATTAAGGGGCAACATGCCTAGGCAAAAGAAACAAAATAAAAAGAAAAATGCAACTTTAGACTCCTATTTTGGGGGCAAAAAGGATCGAAGCATGGAACAGAAGGAGGACTGTGAGTCAGAACTCCTGCACCAAAAGCCCCAAATGAAAATACAAGCTGGCTACAGGCCATAGAAGACCTTAAGAAGCAGATAAGAGAAGTGGGGGGGGAATTGGGAAGAGAAATGAGAAAGATGCAAGAAAAGTATGAAATGACAGTCAACAGCCTAACTAAAGAAAATAACACCTTAAAAAATAGACTAACTCAAATGGCAAAAGAGGCTCAGAGAGGCAATGAGGAGAAGAATGCCTTAAAAAGCCAAATTTGCCAGATGAAAAAAGAATCTCAAAAGCTCACTGAGGAGAATCATTCCTTCAGAATTAGACTGGAGCAAATGGAAGCTAGTGACTTTATGAGAAATCAAGATGCTGTTAAACAGATCCAAACAAATGAAAGAAGAGAAGGTAATGTGAAATATCTCATGGGAAAAACCACTGACCTGGAAAATAGATCCAGGAGAGATAATTTAAAAATTATTGGACTACCTGAAAGTCATGATCAAAGAAAGAACCAAGAAATCACCCTTCAAGAAATTCTCAAGGAAAATTGCCCTGATGTTTTAGACCCAGAGGGCAAAATCGAGGTTGAAAGAATCCACTGATCACCTCCTGAAAAAGTATCCCAAAAAGAAAACTCCCAGGAATATTATAGCCAGGTTCCAGAATCCCCAGATCAAGGAGAAAATACTCCAAGCAGCCAGGAAGAAACAATTCCAATATTGTGGAAACACAATCAGAATAGCCCAGGACCTGGCAGCTTCTACACTGAGGGACTGAAGGGCATGGAATATGATATTCCAGACGTCAAAAGAGCTGGGATTGAAGCCAAGTTTCACCTACCCAGCAAAACTGAGTATCTTGTTTCAGGGGAAAATATGGTTATTCAGTGGAATAGAGGACTTTCAAGCATTCTTGAGGAAAAAACCAGAGTTGAATAGAAAATTTGACATTCAGACACAAGAAGCAAGAGATGCTTGAGAAGGAAATCAGGGAAAAGAAATCAAAAGGAACTTATCAAAGTTGAACTATTTACATTCCTATATGGAAAAACAATAACTGTGACTGATTAAATCTTTCTCATTATGAAAATAATGGAAGAAGGGTGTATGGTCATATGAATACATATGTGAATTTGTGTATATATGTTTACAGGTACACATGGATAGAGGGCACAGGTTGAATTTGGTGGGAAGGGATGATACTTAAGGGGTGAAGTTAAGAGGTGAGAGAGGAAAGTGAAATAAAAGAGGACATGGGGAGAGACAGGGTAGGGTAAACTATCTCGTGTAGAAGAGGCAAGGGGAAGTAGTTGCAGAGGAGGGGAAGAACAGGAAGACAAAAAGGTAAAACCTTATTCTCATTGAATTTGGCTCAGGGAGAGAATCATATACATACTAAATGGGATATCTCACCCTGTAGGAGAGAAGGAGAAAGGGGGATGAAAGGGGGGATGATGGAAGGGAGGGCATTCTAGGGGGAGGGGAGGTTGGAAGTGCCCACTTTTGAAGAGGGAAAGGATCAAAATAGGGAATGGACCAGGTGGGGGGTGGGATGGGTGGGAGGGAAATATAAGCAGTCTTTTACAATATATCTACTATGGTAATGTTTTGCATAGCTATACATGTACAACACATACTGAATTGCTTATCTTCCCAGAGGGAGTGGGTGACAAGGGAGGAAGGGAATGGATCTGAAATTCGAAGTCTTAAAATTAAATGTTTCAAATGTATGTAAATACTAAAAAAAAAAGAAGAAGAAGAAGTTAAGTGATTTGCCAAGGGCCACAAGCTTAAATGTGTCAGAAGTAGGACTTGAACCTAAATCGTCCTGAATTCAAGACTTCTTTCCCCATCCACCACGGTATGTTACCTCCTTCATGATAGATTTAAAATATTTATTCACACATTTAGCTTTTACATAATAATCTTCCTGATACATATCCAAATAACACTTCATCTCTTTATTTTATTTAAAATATTATTTTCCCATTTGTTAAAAGAAAAAAAAGAGGATTTGTCTCTTATCTTTGATACTATTAAATTAATATTGACCAATAAAAAAAAAAGATTAGCAGGTTTGAAGGTAAGATAATATTAGTAGTTTGTTATATACTTTGACATACCCAGAATCTAAATCATTGATTAGAATGACAAATGATAAGTGATATGATCAGGGTGAGAGGCTAAGGCCTGAGAAATAGACTTAGGAATCATCTGAATAGAAATGATAGCTGAGTTGATACTTGAGAACTTAAATTTGCATTGCTGTGTTTAAGTTTGAATGTTGATGAACTCAAATTTAATTTATAGGCTCTAATCTAATCAATCTAATAAATGGACAGGAAGGTATTTATTATAGTCAAGTTGAAGGACCATAGTATTTGGAGCCAGAAAAACCAACTTTGATTTACAGTATGGTTGTTTACTAGCAATGTGACTATAGGCAATTTATTGCTTTTTAAAAATAATTATTGTTAAGAGCATTTTATTTTTACACTTTGCTTGTATATTACCTACAATTCCCTGTGTGTCTTTTCTTTTTCCCTCACAAATAACCATCTCTTATAGCAAAAAAAAAAACCCAGTAAAGGAAAATTCTCCTATAAATTTAAAAATATGACATTAGCTACAGCGTTTCTGTAGTTCTTCATCTCTGCAAAGAAATAGGGAATATCTTCTTTATTATTCCTCTTCTTTGGGGACATACTTGGTTCTTATACAGGGTATCCCTAAAGTCTGAACACATAGGAAATCTCATTAACTATGCATATTTTCAAGAAATGAAATGAATGAAATTTTCAACAATATTTTATTTAATTAGCATAAATGAGATTTCATATAGGAAGACATAGGATACACATAGGAAATCTCATTAATTTATTTAATTAATCTCATTAATATGGAAAATAGTCCCCAATAGGTAATGAAAGCTTTTATTCCATATGAAATTGTTATGGATAAAATTTATGTTAATTAAATAAAATGTTGAAAATTTCATTCATTTCTTGAAAATATGCATAGTTAATGAGATTTCCTATGAGTCCAGACTTTAGGGTTAGTGTTTCACTTAAATTGTTTTGTTGCTATTGCCATTTCCATTTTCATTGATAGAATCATGTATATTATTTCCTTTATTCTACTATATTTCACTTTGCATCAATTCATATACATCTCCCTATGCTTCTCTGTGGTCATCATATTCCTCAGCTCTTATGGGAAAATAACAGATAATTACAATAATGCATTTTAGCTTCGCTAGTCACTCAGTAACCAATAATTATCTGCTTTGTTTCTTTGCTACTAATTAAAAAAACAAACCTGGGGCGACTAGGTGGCGCAGTGAGTAGAGTGCCGGCCCTAGAGTCAGAAGGACCTGAGTTTGGATCCGGCCTCAGACACTTAACCCACACAAACAAAAACCTAGCCGTGTGACCTTGGGCAAGTTACTTAACCCCAATTGCCCTAAAAGGGGCGGCTAGGTGGCGCAGTGAGTAAGAGCGCCGGCCTCGGAGTTGGGATGACTCGAGATCGAATCCGGCCTCAGAAAATGAGCACCCACACACAAATAATGACTAGCCGTGTAACCTTGAGCAAGTTACTTAACCCCAATTGCTTAAAAAAAAAAAACCTGTTATGAGTATTCTGCTGTATAAAATATTTTTCAGTTTGCCATTGACCTCCTTCTGGGTCAAAGTGTATGGACACTTATTAGAAGGGTGAACTTAGTTTAGTCATTTAACCTCTATACTTTACAGTTTCCACACTATGAAATGGATATAAAAAATATTTTCCATAATTATATTGCTGAGTTGATACAAGGCTTGAATGAGTTTGATATGTATAGAGTACATATAGAATCTTAAGGCACTCGATCAATCATTATTTTTAAAACACCTCTTATGTGTTAGGCACTGTGCTGGGGATACAAAATAAAGCAAAAACAGGCTTCATAACAAATGAGCCCCATAAATGACAACTACTATTATATTTTCTATGAATAATACCCCAACTATGAAGGCATCCTAATGAGCTCTTACCTCTTCTAAATCAGGATTTCTGCTAAAACAGAAAATGATGCATTATTTTTTCTGGGGAGGAAAATGCAAGAGCAGAGGAACTTTTTCCTACTACAGTTGCTGTGGAAGATAAATATAGTTCTAGTATTAATGATCTTGCTAATTCATTTATTAAATAGACTTTAAAATGGTTTTAGGGCTCAGAATTTCACTCTCATGACCAATTTTTTTTTTTTCAGATGAACATTGAAGGAGCAATTCTATAAGTAAAAAACCTCTATTCCTCTTGTTCAAGCTAGTCTATTTTGGCCAATTTTGTGCAATTAAAAGCAGTTTGAATTTTTTGTCCTAATAGTATTTCATTTCTATTTTCACTTTGCCTTTATTCTATGGGTTTTCATAAAATGAAAAGAAAACATGTATTATACAAGTTCTGGACAAATGAGTGATAGGCAATTTTGTTTTAAAACTGTATAGAAGCAATGTGCCTTGATAAACATGAAAATTTCTAGAGGTAACAATTCACAATCATTTATCAGTTAATCATCCCTGTAACTAGCACTTATTCAATTCATACTATGTGCCAGGTACTGTAGTATGTGGTGGGAGTTCAAAGACATATATGAAAGAATCTGTACCCTTAAGTAGCTTCCAGTTGTTACAACCCACCCTACCCATTTAAATACAAGTTCCATGCAGGAAGGGAATGATTTTGTTTATTAACTTAAAAAAATCTATTATTTGTATCTCCATAACTTAGCATATTGCCTAGAATGTAATAAGCACTTCATAAATATTTGTTGACTAAATGACTGTCAGAGCCTCAATAATAAAAATGATTAATGGTAATGATGATGGCTAGTATTTACATAATCCTTACTATTTTCTAAGCACTGTGCTAAGTGCTTTACAAACATCTCATTTAATTACTCACAACATCTCTGAGAGAGAAATGCTATTATTATCCTCATTTTAGAGTTCAGGAAATTATGGTAAACAGAGGTTAAATGACTTGCCCAAAGTCATAGACATAGGCTAGATTTGAACTTGAGTTTCCCTGTGTCCTAGGCCAGCACACTATCAGTTGTGCCACCTATCAAGAGATCACATATGCAAAGCTAGATGTACGTGTATATATTCAAAACAGATATAAGGTGGTAGAACTAGCATCTGTGTAGGATGATGGGGCAGTAAACTGATGATGGGATCAGGAAAGGCTTCATGTAGAATGTAGTACTTAAGTTCTTGAAATTAAGAATTTTAAGAGACACAGAGGAGGAGGTAGAGAATCTCAAACATGAGGAACAAATAATGCAAAGATGTGGGTCAGGGAGATGCAGTATAGAATGCGCAGTAACAGTAAGAAGACCAATTTGTATTTGCCTGTACCAAGGTTGTAGGTAAGTAATGAATAATAAGTTTTAAAAAAAGTAGGTGGTGTTCAAGTTATAAACAGCATACAATGCTAAAAAATTATTTCTTCGTAATAACTCTATCAGGTAGAGAGTACAAGTAGTATTGTGCCCATTTTATAGATAAGGAAATTAAGGCTATGAAAGATAAAGTCAAATTATTAATGTTTAGCCTAAGATTTCAAATCCAGGTCTCTCAAATTTTATTATTAGCATTCCTGCCACTACATCAAATTGCCCCCATGATCTTAGATGTTATATTAGAATCAATTAAACCTAACTTCCTCGTTTGGTAGATGAGGAAACATACACCAAAGGTGGGTAAGCGATTTGCCCAGGTCACAAAGGAGTAAAGAGCAGGGGCAAGAGTCAAATTCATATCAATCAGTCAACCAACCAAGCATACATTAAGCACCTACTGAATTCACAGATGATTATGCATTCAGTGCTGTCTCTGGGGCTGAGATGCAGCAAAGTATAGCCTGATTCTCTCCTGCTTTCACTAATTTTTGCCTAACAAGAAAATGGAGGTTCTCTATTAGCCAGCAGTACACCATCTATTTGTGGAACCATCTCTTACAGCAAATGGATAAATTTTGAATGCTGTGGATAAATTCAATTACCTTAGCAGTACACTTTCCTGGGATGTACACATAGATGTTGATACATGCATTGCAAGCACTTGCTCAGCATTTGGGAGACTCTAAAGGGAGGTGTGCAAGAGAAGAGGTATAAGACTGTCTCACAAACTGAAGGCCTACAAAGCCATTGTGTTGAGCTCATTGTTGTATGCCTGTGAAACCTGGACAGTCTACCAACTCCATGCCAGGAAACTGAATAATTTCCATTTGAATTGTCTTAGGAAGATTCTGCAGATCACTTGATAAGATAAGGTAGTAGATACTGATGTCCTTTCTCCAGGTAAACTGCAAAAAATTATACTGTACTGGAGGGAGTGCAACTCTGATGGGCTAACCACATTGTTCGAATCTCAAACATATTTTTGCTTAAAAGACTATTTTTGGAGAACTCACACAAAGGTATCACTCACAGAGAGGTCAGACCAACCAATACAAAATTGCTCTTAAGGTTTCTCTGAAAATATTTGGAATCAATTGTGAGACGTGGGAAACGATGACACTGGACTGCCCAGCACTCCAGGTACGCATGAAAGAAGGTGCTATGCCCTATGAGCAAAGTAGAATTGCAATAGTTCAAAAGAAATATGAGATGCACAGATATAGAGACATCTCTGCTCCAGATGTTCATGTAGACTATTTGTACCTGACCTGTGGTAGAACCTTCTGAGTTTATATTGGTCTGATCAGCTACAGTCAGACAAACTGAATACCTTGACTCCAAAGAATAATGTCATTTTCGTCCTCTTTGAGAATGAAGGGCAGCAACTGAATATCTGATATTGTGCTGGGTACTGGGGATTCTTAGGAAAAAATGAAATAATAATGCCTGTGATGACACTACATTATCCCCATCATATAGATAAAGAAGCTAGGTCTCAGTAAAATGATGTGATTCACTGTACCACTAATTAGTATAAGATAGTAGATTTGTACTCAGGTTTCCTAATTCAGAGTCCAGTGCTGTTTTCAATATGCTACAACGGCTCACTAAATGACTATAACCACCTACCAAATGGCCATAATATTTCTTTAGTCAAAATCATCAAATGAAAAAGATAAGCAAGGAGTTATGAAAGGTAATATATTAATTTTATCACACAGTTTATATTTCTAGCTGTTAAAGCTGATTCACATAGTATTGAAAGGAATTTTTCATATTAGAGGCCCCTAATTGGATGTGAGGAAATTAGATGACCCCCTATTCTTGTGCTTAGCTCTTTAAAGATAGAGAATAAAGATAAAACATATTTTCAGGAATACTTACCTTTTTTCTTCCCTACTATTTTGTATCAACCTCATTGTCAGAGAATCCTTCTTTTGCTCTATTTGATGTAATTTATTCAAAATGGAAAGTGTGGAAATTAGGAAGCTATCTTATTGGGCAACAGCTAAATAATTTGTAGTTTATAAATTATGGTATATTATTTGTTGCTTCCAAGGTGGCATGAGCTGGTGTAGGGGTGTGCTGAGTATTGTTTCCTTTGTTCTCTGGTCTTTATTCTGTTCCCTGCAGTCACAGTTGTCTATGTTCCTCTTGGCCCTGGACCTAGGACCAAATCACCTTACCACAGCTAGAAATTCTACTCCACCCTGAAACTGATACCCAGAACTCTGTATGGACAAGAGTTTCATCCATCAATGAAAGCTGTAACCAGCAAAGGGTCCCCTCTAATCTGTTTCTGAATTGTCTGATCCCCTTACCAACTCTTTGCTGAGAGCTCTAGAAGCTGTTGCTACTATTACCACTCACAGCCATTTCCACAGCCCAGAGTTAGTGCTATGGCTATGCTCTGAGCCAATTTGTACTGTGGTATGACAGACCACCTAAGATATCTTAGGCTGGAAAAAAATATATTTCACTCTGACCTTTGGCTCTACAGCTTTAAAATTTGATTTAAGGAGTTATTTTAAAGGTTTTGGATGGAAATGTTGGTACAATTCAGCTGGTTGTCTACCTCTAATCCACCATCTTGATTCTCTACCTTTTGTTTTGTTTTATGGACTTTTTGTTTCTTTGCTTGTTTTCATGTACTCAACAGAGAGGATTGTAGGAGAGATAAATAAAGCAACACTTATGACTTGACAATTAAAAATATTTTAAAAGTGATTGAAAATTTTAATGGAATTTATCTTAAGACAACTTCACCCTTAATACATGGTACAATAGATAGAGCTCTGTACTTAGATATAGGAAGACCTGTTTGAAATGCTTCATCAAATACTTACTAGCTTTATGACTTCCTTTGGCCTCAGTTTCGTCATTTGTAAAGGGAGGAGATTGTACTTTTGTGGCCAGTAAGGTTCTTTTTTGCCCTAAATCTATAACACTTTTCAGAAGAGTTGGACATGACTCAAAGAATAACTGAACAACAAATATACAAAGCATGAAGCTAAACATTGCAGATACACATAAAATGTGAAACAATCCTTTTATCAAGGAGTTCATAGTCAAATAGGAAACAATAGATACAGTAGATTTGAACATCAAGTCAAATAGAAAGGCTCGGTAGTTCTTAGGATAAGGGGGCAATGCAAATAAAAATGCAATATATTTAATGGAATTTTCATCGATAAAATCATATCTATTTATAATGTTGAACTATTTAATGATACCAAGAACTTTAAAGATGAGAACATGTTGGGGGAGAGCCTTCCTTAGCGGTGACTACTGAGAAGGTAGGGGCTACAGTACCTTAATATTTTTTTCTAGGAATGGTAAATAATAAAGCTAGACCACCACATAAGGTATGTGTAGATCAGTAGTATGAATTGAGTAAAAAAAAGTACGTTGGGGTCAAATCATGGAATAACTTGAGTATATTTTATTCAATAGGCATTGGGTAATTATTAAAGATTTTGGGGAAGTCTATAGCTGTATAAAATTGCTCCCCTGTATTTTGGTTTAGAGGTTGTAGCAGCAAGCACCCCAGCATCCCCAGGGTGGCTGCCAACACAGGTTCTTAGATCTGCTTTTCTAAAGGAAAGCAACTCAAAATGGGTTAACAAGCTTACTTTAATCAATCAAACATATATCATTTAGCTAGTTCAGGGGGAAAAAGGTCAGTGCCCCGAACTTCAGAGTATACAAACAGAATTTACAAGACAGAGAAACAGATGAAGCAAACAGGCTTCCAAACTGTCCAACCATTACATCCATACCAAATCACAGCTACCAGAGAGAGAAGCATCAACATCTGGGTTTTCAAAGCCGGCAGGCTCTCAAACGGCTTCCCAGAGTCTCATCTGGTCAAATCACACAACACTTCTCAAAGTGAGCCCAAAGCAAAACCTGACATCAAAGATTATATAGCCTTCCCCTGGGTCAGAGAATATAACCGTTCTCTTGACCCACTACCCAATCACACAGCATCATGTTGCGGGCATTTCTGAAAATCCAGCCTCCTGCCATAGGCTCCATGTGACCACATTCAGCCTATTAGAGGGCAGAGTATATTTTCAAATCAAGGAAGGTTCTCAGACTCTCTTAAGCCTATCAAAGGGCCTAGGTGCAGGGAAGATCTTTAAATTTTCATTTCCATTATAGAGGCTAGGCTTGAAGTAGGGCTGGCATTTTGAGGAGGGAAGTGGTAACTCCATTCCCAGGGAGCTCTTGGGTTTACCTGCCCATTTATGGTAACCATTCAGTGGTTAGCATCAGTGGTGTCAGGGATTGCTAAGCCTCTTCTTCCACAAGAGTTGCCCTCTTTATTGATGGTTGCAACAGTTAGGAAACAAAGCAAGTAATCTGGGGAACAGTGCTGTTCTGGGATCTTTTAGGTATAGAAATCTGGATTATCTCTATCTATATCTGAGAGAAATGGTAGCCTGAAGGATGAAAACAGAATGAGTTTATTTGACAAATATTTATTGATGGTTTGCTATGTGAAAGGCTCTGTACTAGGATCTATGAAGGAAACAAAGATGGATAAATTAATTCAATTCCACCAAATTTTAAGTACTCTATATTTTCAAGTCAACGACCCTGCCATCAAGCATTTTATGACCTACTGGGCAATTAAATTAAAGTGTGAATATAAATAATTATAATCTAACTGAGTAAATCATATGTGCCATTAAAAATCATTCATGAAATGTACCATAGCACCGCAGAGAGGAATAAGAGTTCACTTCTAGGTCTGTGATACCAGGGACAGCTTGACTGCAGAGATAGCATTTGAGCCTTGAAAAGGGATCATAATTTTGACAGGTCAAGGACTGGAGTCAGAGGAGGGGCATTACAAACAAAGAACGAGGTTTAATCAAGGGAGAGTAGGTAGGAAAAAAAAAATATATATATATATATATATATTTACTGGGAATGGTAAGTAATAAAGCTTGATTAGGGAATAATGCATGTGCGGGCCTATAGCACAGTAGAAAAGTACTTTGGGGACAGATCACAGACTGTCTTGAATGGGTTTTATAGTTAGTAGAAAATGGAAAATTATTAAAAAATTTAAAGTAGAAAAATGACAAATTCAGATTTTAAGAAGTATACCCTTACAAAAATGTCCTGGATATACAGATGGGAAAAGAAAAAATGAGAACAGGGAGACCAAAAGGTTTTTGCAATAATATAGGTAAATGATATTAAGTATCTGAACCAGAGTATCTATAGTGTAAATGGAAAGGAAGGTACAGATAAGAAAATAAAAGATTTGAAGAAAGCATTTATAGTAAAGTTTTGAATTTTTATAACCAAGATGATAATGATGTTATCAGGTCACAAGGAATTATATTTTCACTCTTCAGGTAAGAAGGAAAAATATGATACATTTGTTTTTATGCATCTTGAGTTTAAAGTATTGACCAAAATCAAGATGGAAATATTCACTTATCAACAGAAAATGCAATACTGGAACTCAAAAGAAAAAAAAATCAGGACTGGAGAGAGATATTTGGATGCCATATTCAATGCAGTGATAATTAAATTCATGGAAATTTCACTAAAAAGGAAAGGAACATAGTAGCCAAACTCCTTGAGTAGAGGGACTATTGAACTTTTGTCTCTATCCCTAGTATCTGACAGTCCCTAGCACATACTCAGATACTGAAATAATCTATGACTTCATTGAATTCTATTTAGTAATATATATATATTGCATCTTCCTCATTCAGTTTCATGACATAATTTATGGAAAATATTTTCTTAATCTACTAAGATATTCCAATTTGGATAGTCAGATTCACCACTTTTGATGCTACGTGCATCTAGGAAGGTCTGTAATGTTCTAGACTTTGAAGCAATTAACATAATGTCACAGAAATTAGGAGTATCTAGAAGACCACAACCTTCACTGGGAAACAATTTCCAATTTGGATTCCTAAGTAGGTCTCCTGTTTCTTAATCAGTGAGTCCATAAAAAATACCCGATGGATTGAAATGAGCCTGTAGAAAGAAAAGTTGTGAGGGCTAATAATATTACCTGAAGGAACTGCTACATTTAGGGTCTGGAATAGTGAAGAAGGATCCACAAGAGACAGTGTAGAAATAGGCAGAGTATTAAATGGGAAACTGGGATAGTGCAGTGTGAAAATGGTCAAAGAAATATGGAGTTTAAGAAAGTAGCCAGTAGTATCAAGCTCAACAGGGAGAAGACAGAAGGTAATGACTAAGAAAAGGCCCATGGTGTTCATGGCCCTTTTAATTTTGAAAAAGTTTTCAATAAAAATGAAATAATGAAAAGTAAGATGCTTTAATAAAATGCCTACTAGAATTTTCATTAACCTTCCTATCTGTTCTTTGAACTTGAATAAATGTCACTGTTCAGTTGGCTTTTTATTGCTCTGGCACATTGGTTTGGGAAACATGTGGGGCATCAGCTTTCTGGCTCTTCCTTCAGATGGCTACTGTGATGATTGCTGTCAGCCACTTAGGACTATTCTAATGGCATAATAACTACTTGAGTTGCCAGTCAATGATAATGAGAAAGAAGTGCCATCTACTCACTTGGGTCCATCGGAATAATTTTATTCTACAGTATGATAATTACAGCATCACAGGAATAAGAAATGGAAAACACCCAACTCATCTTTGGGATCATGCCTTTCACTTAGTGAGTTCATTTCAGTGACTTCATATGGCACAGAAAGCCTGCATTTGTGTTTATTTGGGTCTTACTATGCCAGAGACTGTCTACTGTTTATTGTGGCATATGTCAACCTTTAATTTTTTTAACTTCTTCCAAATTGGGGTCAGTTTATTAGCTATGTATACAAGCAGCTGAGCCCTCTCTGCTCTCTCAACCACTTCCCCTAGACTTCAGTTAGAACAGTTCCTAATAGGCTAATGAAAAACATGCGAAGCAGAGCTGATCTGACCTCCCCCTATCATCCTCTGCCTAAGCACAGGCTAACAGAATCTCCTCGACCTATTAGTTACAACCTCAGAGAGAAACTGCAATACAAAGTCTAATCTTTTGAGTAAATATTATACAGGCCACAGGTCAAAAACTGAATATTTTTAAACTGTCAAATTCAGGTCAAGCCATACCCTATATTGACTTTTAAACCATGATTTATATTTTATTGGACTTTATTATGACTCACTGTGATTCAGTTCTTATGAGAGAAATGTAGCTGTATTGGGAGACAAACAGAAATGTGGATAGGTTGGATATCAAAAACAAAACTGAAGATGATAAAGACAAAATGATGAATTCTTCCACAATTACAGAATGTCATGCTAGTACAGCAATAAAAGAATGTATCAATAAAGGACTCTATGATGTAGGAACTCTAAAAAAGAAAAAAAAACAAATTTATTTCTTTCAACAGTAAGTATAACATCTTTAGACTGTACAATGTAACATGATTCATTAGTGACATTTTTTTTTCTTAATGAAGGGCTAGCTCCAGTAAAACAAGGCATGGATTTGATACAGAGGACCTGGGTTTCAATCCTAGCTATACTATTTTCTGCCTGTGGGACCTTAAATGTTACATTATTTCTTTTTTTTCTTTTTTTTAAGGGCAATTGGGGTTAAGTAACTTGCCCAATGTCACACAGCTAGGTTTTTGTTTGTGTGTGCAATAAGTGTCTGAGGCCTGATCTGAACTCAGGTCCTTCTGACTCCACTGACTGAGCCACCTAACCTCCCCATTTGTTACATTATTTCTCTGGTCCGAAATTGATCATCTCTACAGAGATATTTTGATCTCTTAGAGCTTGAAATCTGTGATCTAATTAGTCACATATTTTATCAAGTGATATTGGCGGTCACATGGATTAAACAGAAAAGTGCTAGAGTTGGCATCAGGAGATCTGGTTTTCAATCTTGCTAGGAAAATTCATTATCCCTGTGACTGTGTGTAAGTCACATTACCTCTCAAAATCTCAGGTCCCTCAGCTTCAATATGGAAAAATTAATCAAAAAGTTGTTGGGAATAAAGTGTTTTGCAACCTTTAAAGGTCTATTGCAGTAATGAGGAATGAACTAGGAAAATATTCCTAGATTCCCCTGGTTAATATTTTTGTGATATCATTCTATAACCTGTTTTGTTTAGATTCTCATAATAATAGCACTAATAAAAATGATAACCTGCACTTTGTCCCATTTGTTCCTCATAACAACTCTGGGTGGTAGGTATTATCATTATCCCCATTTTATAGATGAGAAATCTGAAGCAGCTTTAGTGAATTTCCTAGGGTTACACAACTAGCAAATATCTAATGTCAGATTTGAAATCAAGTCTTCCTGACTCTAGACCTTTTTTGGTTTCATAAATCACCTTTGTGGTGGCTCAGTGGTAGGAACAGATTCCATTTCTGGCCCATTCTTCAGATTTTGAGGCATCAAGATGGTATATTAGATGAAGCAATAGACTTGGATTCGAAAATACCCATATTTTTAAATCCTGCCTCAGGCACTATCTAACTGTGTAACTCTGGGAAAGTCACTCAAACTCTCTGTGCCAATCTTTTTTCACCTATAAAATGAGGGAGTTGGATTCAATGACCTTTAAGATCCCTCCTAACACTGAATCTATGATCCTTTGAGGGATGTGCAATCTCATCAAAATGGGGATCTCTTAGATAAGAGAACTACCAATCTGGATAATAACCTTCTCCTTACCTTATATACTCAGAGCACTTGGGAGCAAGTCATTTGCTCAAGGGTGTTAGATTCAGAACTTGAACCCAAATCTTCCTGACACGAAGGCTGGTTTTCTATCCTCTTCTATGTTATGTGGCATCTCTTTTCATGAGAGGCAGCTAGTTGTAGGTACAGTGTTGAACTTGGAGTGAAGAAGACTTGAGTTCAAATCCCACCCAGATACTTACCCTGGGCATGTAATTTAACTCCTGCCTGATTCAATCTCTTCATCTATAAAATGTGGACTATCATAGTACCTACCTCTCTAGATTGTTGTAAGGATCAAATGAGATGGCATGTCCAGCACTTTGCAAACCTTACATTACTATATAACTACTATCACTGATTATCTATACTTGTGGATTAAAAAAAGGGTCTATTAGTGGATCTTTTTTTATTATACTTACCAGCAGATCCCCAGGCAAATTTTATCATTGATATGTATGTATTCATGAGCTGCTGGATTTGGAAAGAAACTTAAAAGTCTCTGATAGTTATTTTTCCAGTATTCCCCAGAGTTTCTTTTTTTTTTTATTATTCATTGTTCCAGATCTCAACAGCTTCAGATGAGCAAAGATTCTGAGGAGAATGGGAAGAAATGAAGGGTTCCCCTAACTGTTCTCCAAATCCTTTTTCTATATTTGGAGAGGATCAAAGCAACCTGGCCTCCTTTCAAATTAGCAAGCATGAAATTTTGTTGCTAATTAAGACAAGTGTACTTGTTTTCTCAATAGTGTCTTTGTTATCTAGTAGGTAGAAGATAAATTGAAAAGGGGTTATTTAGATAGCCACTGAAGGATAGAGGAGAAAGTGTTTGACTACATCACCTTCACTCCTAGCACAACACCTAAGGCTCCCTTTTCAGCTGCTACATCCTTTGGAGTATTTCATGCCTTCATCCCTAAGGTTTAGGATCCATTATGAGGTAAAGAAAACCCTAGGGGCAGTTAACTACCACCTTCCCTGTTAAATATGAATAGTAGAGAACTGAGCCTCCTGATTTTGTCATTGTTCACTGATACTTTTAAAATTTTATTCTGCACATACGGAGATGATACTAGTGATCAGATTTTTCTTTAAACTAGGAATTATGAGGAATTGTTTAATTTTTTTCCCAAACTTCAGAGATTAACTTCACTCAAGATAAGGAGAATGCCACTGAAAATATGCCGTTTAATATAATTTGCCGCCATCACATGTAAAATGCATTTTTCTTTAGAAATGATAAAGTCAATTGATATTGTCTCCACTGCTGTACCAATGTTCTGGAACAACCTAAGGTATTCCTTAGAACTATCTATTCTCCTTTTGCATGCAAAAGGACTATCACTGTCAGAGATTTGTCTTTATATGTTATAGGAGGTCAGATTAGGAAAGCAGTTTTCATAAATCATAGGGTAGGCAGCTCATGGAGTCAGCAAAGTGACTATACACATGAATCTTAGCACATAGTTGGCTTAGAAGTTATTCAAGGCTAGGAAGAACATGTGTTTTGATAATCATATAAGGGTAAATAAGGGATAACAAAAATAAATATAAGGCCCCCAAAAACAGAAAGGTTCAAAGTCAAATAAAGAGTGTTTTCAGTAGGGACAGTATCCAGTATCCTGGATACTCCACTGACTCAAAATTGCTCTGACAGGACTTAGCTCCTCATCTCAGGCTTACAGAATTGGCTTCGGTTTCTCTCTATTTGCTAAATGAAGCTCATCCACTCTACAACAGAAATAGTTCCCATAGAAACAGAAAAAGTTTCCCTCTCAAAAGCTTTGAGGATCTTCATTGGAAGAGAATGTAACTCTTGGTATTTTTATTGGAAAAGAAGACCCCTCTTTCTATACTGACTTAGTGACCCAGACTGTGACTTTTAACTATTTTTTT
The DNA here is from genome assembly GCA_011680675.1 of Gymnobelideus leadbeateri. Taxonomy (NCBI): domain Eukaryota; kingdom Metazoa; phylum Chordata; class Mammalia; order Diprotodontia; family Petauridae; genus Gymnobelideus; species Gymnobelideus leadbeateri. Next base: position 46,434 of record WOXC01010252.1, read on the forward strand.
TCTCTCAGGAATCCCTTTGGCAGTCTGGAAAATCCTGTGAACCTAATGTCAAAGGTTTTTTTTTTAATGCATAAAATAAAGCATATAGGATTATAAAGAAACCAAATTATATTAAAATAATAGTTTTTGGAAATTCTTTTTAAATTTAAAGACCTCAGGTTAAAAACCCCTCCCCTAGACTCTCAGTGTAAAGAATATGAATCTGTCTGACAAACAGGTAACTATAAAATCTTAGCAAAACTTGAGACTCCAAGATGATTATTGGCCTAACCTCCACAGACATCATGTGGGGAACAAATCTGTTTGTGATCAGATTTCTTCATTGGGTGCTTTAAACAATTTGTCCTCAGCAGCCATAAATACTGAAGTCTCAGATAAAAAATGTATAACCATCAACATTCAACAGCATAAATGGATATGGTTCTCTCAACAGAAATGACTTTTAAAAAGATCCATTGCCATCTATTTTGAAACTATATAGCTTAAGGACCACTGGGCCTTTCCTTTTTGCTTGAAAATAAAACTTCATATGTACATTGTCTCCTGCATTAAAATGTGAGCTTCTTGAGAAGAGGATTGTTTTGTTTTGGTCTTCTATTTGTTTTCTAGCACTGTTTTGCACATAGTTGATGGATGGATAAAGCATTTTTTAAGTTCTCATTATGAACCAAATATTGGGATAAATAAGGAATATGCAAATTTACACAAATATACAAATTCATTTTTGTAGCCATAAAAATGAATATTCAAAATAGAATATACAAAAAACTCAAGTTCTGAGTGAGGAACTCAAGGCCCTTATAATCTAATGAGGGAAGACAAAATGTAACAGGAATTATAAGGTTAGGGGAGAATTTATATAGGACTTGTTGTATTTGTTCTAGGAACTGTACTTATCTCATTTGCTCTCATTTCTGCATAAGTAAGATTATGTGGTCTTCAAGGCAAGATAAAGCAAAAGATTAAACAGATATGGGTCACCCAGATCCAAAGTACAAGTTCTTATGGTGGAAGGGAAGGATAGAGTGGAGGATAAGAATCAAAATCAGAGTATAGGGGGGAGGCTAGATGGCGCAGTGAGTAGAGCGTCAGCCCTGGAGTCAGAAGGACCTGAGTTCGGATCCGGCCTCAGACACTTAACTTACACACAAACAAACAAACAAAAAAACCAAAACCTAGCCATGTGACCTTGGGCAAGTTACTTAACCCCAATTGCCCTCCAAGAAAAAAAAAAGCAAAAAAAAAAAAATCAGAGTATAGGCAAATAAATGAAAGAGAAGTAAAAGCATTCTTATTCATTCATTCCAAACTACCCCAGGTCTGGGGAACAGTATCTATGTCTCTGTTACTAATAAGAACAGAAATCTCTACTATGAGAATTATTTACAACTATCATTGAATTAAATGAAGGATCTAGAAAACTATCTTATTTGATCAAATTAGATTAAAAAAAAAGTTGGAAGTGGTACTGATGAGAATTTGCTTCCTTTTCTCCTTATTTAGCCCTGGTCTAAGAATGACAGAGGGCTCTCCTTCATCAACATTACACTCAGCAAATTCATAAAAGAGGCTTATATTCCCAACTGATAGAGGAAGCTAATCAAGTTTACAGGGTGAGAAATCTCCCTCATCAATGGACTCTTCATCTTTCTGGGAATTTCTTCTCCTCTAAATGAATGGAACAAGTAAAGAAGTGGCCTGTCATCAAAGACAGAAGATGTCACAAACAGGGTAGGGAAATTTCTAATCAGTTCCCTAACATTCTTTATTAGGAAGCCATGAACAAGAAGAAGGAAGAAGGGAAGGAAGAAAAGATAAAATGGGAAGAAAGAAGAAGCAAGTGAAGGAGGGAATGGAGACCATGTAGGAAGAAGGAAAAAGATGGAAGGGAGAAAGAGGAAGACAGGTGAAAGGAATTATCACATCTGGAAACAAATTCTTCATTAACCAATATGAAAGCTCAGGGAACTATAGTGTGACTCAAAAAAACACAGTCAGGAAAAGCAAGTGAATCACACAAGGTACATAAAGATGGAAACTATGATGGAGACAACATAACCAACCTTCAAGAGATCTCTAAGATATGGTGATTCTAAAGTGTTATTACCCTCACAAAGTGGCCAGGAAGGGGGGGGTAGCACAGAGCCAAGATGGCAGATTAAAAGGAGGAATTTGCTTGAGCTCATATCTCAACCACCTCTAATACCTGTAAAAATGACTCTAAACAAAACAGAGCTACAGAACCCACAAAAATGACAGAGTGAAACAAATCTTCCACCAAAGGCAGCCTGGCAGGCAGACAGGAAGGGTCTATCGCACTGGGCTGGGAGTGAAGCAAATTCCCATGTGGTCTACACAGACCTGCAGCACTGACTGGCCAGAGCAGACCTCAGGGGACTGAATCACTAACCTCTATGGTGGTTCCCAGAATTCTCAACCCATAAACACCAAAGAAAAATAAAAGGTCAATGGGGAAACTCTGTTGGACCTGGATGAGAAAAGAGCATGGTCTGGGCCCTGCCCCAGGGGCGGCAGAAGTTGTGGGTAGTGTCTATAGCTACTGCTGTGGTAGCTGGTTTTGGATCTCAAGGCCCACAGATAGTGGGGGGACCAAGTGGCTAACCAGAGGACAACTGCAGGAATCTCTTTGCTGGAGCTGAGGCAGAATTCTCTTGCTTTGCCCTGCTTGGATCTGGGTCTCAGTCTTGGGTTGTGGTCCTAGGGTGAGGCGCACTGGTATAGCAGAGCTTGTGGAGGATGTAGAGAGGCAGACCTCCTCACAGTCCTGAGGCAAGTGGCTAGAAGGAGCTCTGACAAAAGCTATGCAAACCCCTAGAAATTTAGGACACAGCACTTTCCACTCTAGAAGCTAAGTTCTACCATGGCAAAGAGCTCAAATTGGCAAGATGAGCAAACAGAGGAAGAGAAATAAGACTATATAATTATTCTTTGGTGATAAAGATGATCCATACAGAACCAAAAGAAGACCACAAAGTCAAAATTTCTGCATCAGAATCCTCCAAGAAAAATATGAACTGGTTGCAGGTCATCAAGGAGCTCAAGAAGTATTTTGAATATCAAATAAGAGAAATAGAGGAAAAATTGGAAAGAGAAATTAGAGTGATGCAAGAAAATCATGAAAAACAAGTCAACAGCTTGCTAAAGGAGACCCAAAAAATACTGAAGAAAATAACACCTTAAAGAATAGACTAACTCAAATGGCAAAGAGGTCCAAAAAGCCAATGAGGAGAAGAATGCCTTAAAAACATAATTGACCAGATGGAAAAGGAAGTTCAAAAGCTCACTGAAGAAAATAATTCCTTCAAAATTAGATTGGAACAAATGGAAGCTAATGAACTTATGAGAAATCAAGATACTATAAAACAGATCCAAAAGAATGAAAAAAATAGAAGGCAATGTGAAATATCTCATTGGAAAAACCACTGACTTGGAAAATAGATCTAGGAGAGATAACTTAAAAATTACTTGGTTACCTGAAAGTCATGATCCAAAAAAGAATAAAATTAAGAGGTGAGAGAGGAATATATTGGGAGAACAAGAAAGGGAGAGATAGAATAAAGTTAGTTATCTCACATAAAGGAGGCAAGAGAAGGGGCAGGTAGGTGGTACAGCAAATAGAGCACCAGCACTGGAGTCAGGAGGACCTGAGTTTATATCCAGCCTCAGACACTTGACAATTCCTAGCTGTGTGACCTTGGGCAAGTCACTTAACCCTAATTGCCTTGCCTTCCCCCTTCTAAAAAAAAGAGGCAAGAGAAACCTGTTACAAAGGAGGGGAAGAACAGGGAGGTGAAAGGGAATGAATCAACCTTATTCTCATCAGACTTGGCTTAAGGAGGGAATAGCATACACACTCAACTGGATATCTTACTGTACAGGAAAGTAGGGGGGAAGGGGATAAGAGCAGGATGATAGAAGGGAGGACATACTGGGGGAGAGGGTAGTCAGAAGCAAACACTTTTGAAAAGGGACAGGGTCAAAGGAGAAAATAGAATAAATGAGGGGTGGAATAGAATGGAGGAAAATATAGTTAGTCTTTCACAATATGACTATTATGGAAATGTTTTGCATAACTACACATGTATAACCTATATTGAATTAATGTCTTCCCGGTGGGGTGGGTGAGGAGGGAAGAAAGGAGAGAATCTGGAATTCAAATTTTTAAAAACAAATGTCAAAAAAAATGTTTTTACAATAAACCAGGAAATAAGATATACAGGCAATGGGGTATAGAAACCCATCTTGCCCTACAAGAAGTAAGGGGAAGGGGGTAAAAGTGGGGAGATGAAGGGGAATATAAGAGAGGGTAGACTAGGGGAAGAGGTATGCAGTATGTTTGTCATCTTGGGGTGGGGAATAGGGGAGAGATGAGGAGAAAATTTGTAGTTCAATATCTTGTGTAAATGCATGTTGAAAAATAAAATTAATTAATTAATTCTAGAAGAAAAAATAGCAGTCAAGAAGTTATTAGTAACAAAGCATATGCACAGTTTCACATCTCAATAAAGTCTCTCTGAGAATGGTATTTGCACACATCACAATAGTTGCTCTTGATAAAAATATTAGGAAGGAACAATCAAGTTTTTGGAAAAGATTATGTATAATACACCACACCCTAAAAGTCATACAATTAACTGAGGATAAAGAATATATGATTCTCTCACTCTACTACCCCCACAGACAGATTCTTTGATGTGTTTATTACTATGTTTATTTGCTGTTGATAGAAAAAAAAAATGTACCTGGTTCGGTAGAGTAATACAGAGTATTCAAGACTTCCTCATGACAAAATATTTTTAGAATTTCCCCAAAGTAATTTCCATCAGGTGTTATAATAAAGGGTAAAAATTACTTTTTCTACACATCTATTTAGTTTTCATATGCAGAAATATATGAATGAGGAGACTACCATGACACCTGAAAACCCCTGAGTTTGGCTAGTAATTATCATGCTTGTTTATATTCTTGGCAATAAGAAATCCAACTTCTAAGAAACTTCATATGATTACAGCCTTCCAGAGACTTTGCATTAGCTAAGCACTAATTTAGGATCTGGTGGAATGTAAAACTCTTAGAACATCAAGCCTTCCCTAATGGCCACTTGCCAAAAGTTATTCAATGGGTGAATGGAGTATATCTAATTTTGATTCCTCTCACTTGGGAAAGGTCCCCTTGTATCTGAAACATAACAATTCTTTATTTTAACAAGAAGGAGTATTTAAACTATATTATGTACCATTTTTTATATTAATTTTGTCATAAGTGAATAATAAAGCTGAAAGTAATAAAATTTAAAGATTCAAAGAGACATCTTTGCCAAATGACTTCTGAGACTTGGATTGGAAATAAAAATACAGCAATGTAACTGTCATCAGTGGATACTTCTGGTTTAGAGACATTATTTGGTCCCGGTTATATTTGCACCCAATAGAATAATTCAGAATATAATTTTATTTGACAGAGTATGTCATGTAAAAAAGACTTTGAGTAAAGGAACTTACTTGGGGGACTGTAGGTTTTGTTTTGTTTTTGTTTTTTTATTGAATTTTCTCCTTATGTGCTCCAAGCATATGAGGGAAACAGGAATAGCTTTCCTTCTCTCCATTTAACTAGTCTCAGATTGCTAGGTAGATTCCTTCTCTTCATTACCTCTTCCTCTCAGATTTAACGTGGATATAATATTATAAATACTTAAGTTTGTGCTAATAAAGATCCTACCCAATACATATGCTTTATATTTATATACTCACACTATTCTGGAAGGAAAAGAAAGCAGGAAAATTAAAGATCTGCTATACCTACTTTTCACTTTTTTTTCTTTATTCTGATGTAGAATCTAGGGTCAGACCAAGGAGGACAATATAATGCACGGAAAAATAAACTATAGATAAACACTGGAGATATGAATAAAACAAGCAAATGATAGAAATAACATTGCGATTTGTGTGATAGCTATTTTCCATGTAAGAGAAAATCTGATAAATGAAGAGTCAAGAGCTGATTACAACTACTAGTTTAAAACTTCAGGCATTCTGTAACCATAATAACCTTTTGAAAATCTCCTTTAATATCATAATCCCCCATGGAAATCTTTAGAGTTTACTATAAATGAGAATCTGCCTCGAGAAGAAATGTGGAACTATGCTTATGAAAATGGATTGAAAATGAATGGGGCCACCTTACAGATAGGGCAATAGGCTCAAATAAAATAGCTGTGGAAATAAAATCCAATTTCCCTAAAGTTCTGATTTGGCTTTGTAGACATTATAGAAGAAAAGGATTCAGTATGAATATTTGTAAACTAGAACATTCCATTGATTATTAGGCATTTGCTATACAATAGATTTAGTTAGATTGTTATTCAAATATTGACATTCTCCCCTCCCCCTTAATGCAATTTATGTATGGTGCTCATTTCTCATGATGATATGGACTGTACAGAAAATGAGTGGAACCCTTGTTTCTGACTGCCTTTCCTTTAGTCTCAGGCTTCCTCAGAAAGGTAAACCTTTTTGTATATTTCTGCAGTGTAATGTGACCTATACTATGGCACTGAAATATACTGCTGGGTGAATAATGCTTTGTAAAGCTTAATTAGTGAGATTATGTGGTTTGGTTTCCAATTGTCAAAACTTCTTAGGCCAGCATTAAGGAGTCCCATGGTAGTTTCTGTGGCCTGGGCAAAGACATTCTTTGTATCAATAAAAAAACATTATGGAATCCACAAAAGGGAAACATGAGAACTCACCAATTTAAAAATACACTGACTATGTCACTGGACCTTCTCCCAATGGCATAGTAACACCTCTAAAGTGCTATCTTCTACACTTTTCTGTTATTCTTTCTGAGAGAACAGGTTGAATAGGGGAGAGAGGACCTTGTGCTAAGAAAATGTGACTTTTGCTGAGCAAAATATTAAAATGAAACAATAAAAACAGTGCCAAACATCTTATGTTAAGCATAGCAAATTCTAAATAGACTAAATATGGAGCCCCTTTTAGATTCTTATTTTTCTTTAGGATAACTGGATGTAAAAAATGTATTTTGATCAAGAATATCTGCATATTCTTATTTCTGCAAGGGGGAAGAATGAGAATGATTCAAATCCTAATATTGCTTATATTCTGCATTTGGAATACATGATATGATGATGATGATAGTATCATTTATATATTGATTACAGTTTGCAAATTACTTTATGTGTGTTATTTCGTTTGATGTTTAAAGCATTCTTATGAGGTAAATGCTATTTTTATCCTGATTTCACAGATTAGGAAATTGAAACTGAAACAGATTATGTGAATTGCCCAGGCTTACACAACTGGAAAGTGGGTGAGGCAGGACCTAAGCAAAGAACTTCCTGACCTGAAATTCAGGTCTTTATCTAATTACTGCATGACCTATCTGCTTCTACAAACATCTTCTGGCAGTATTTTTATAATGTCACTTCCTATTCTTTCTACTTACTGTCCTTCCTGTTTTGAATTCTCTCCTTCATCACCTACTGGATAACCTGGTTTCCTTCAAGTCTCAGCTAAATTCCTACCTTGTAAAAGCAGTCTTTTCTGCCCTACCCCCCTTTGTTATTAGTCCCATTTCTTTCAATTACCTCTGACTTATTCGACATATAACATATTTGTATAGAGATATGTGCCTTTTGTCAACCCCATTAGATGGTGACTTCCTTGATGGTGAGGATTGTTTTTGCCTTTCTTTGTATCTCAAGGGCTTAACACAGTGTTTGGCACAGAGTGGGCCCTTATTAAATACTTACTGATTTGACTTGTTGATTTTGTCATTCTTTCCACCATGAAACAGAAGAATTAAATAAATTATATAGAACCACCTTGTATTGTTAGATTTATATTAATCATTTTAATGAAAGTTGGGAATTTTCAAGTGAGGATTCCAAGATTGTTATCACCAAGATATGGAAAAGGGAAATCTGTCTATATTTTAACATCACTAGTCAGAAAAGTAATTTCATAAATTATTGTTTTTCCTGGAAAGCAACCACTGTGCCTTACTACATGGCAGACTAATGTAAGTCACCTGCAGTGACTTTAATAGTGTAGTAAAAAAATAAGAATTTCCAAAACAAACTAGATGGCATTCAAAGTAAGTCTATTAATCATAGTTATACAGGAATGCCAGTTGTAATCATAACACTGAATATATAATTTGTTGCCTTAACATTTTATTTTCTTAATTTTTCACTTACAAAAACAGTCCTCATATGAGCATAATCAAAAAGTCATGGAATATTATAACTTTGGTTCTAAGCTAGGGAATGCACAAAATTGTGTTTCAAGCATCAAACTATGTATTTGCTTTCATATGTTTAAATAGAATAACAATATTTTAAAAAATCTTCAATATACCTCTACAACTAGAAATAGACTACTTTAAAGTCCTTAAACATGATTATATTTCTTTCAAGGAATATTATTCAAATAAGGCATTGTTGTATCCCCCATAAATGAGGAAAAAAGCACTTATAATATCTGGAATCATTTGAACCACTTGAAAATGGGGCAGTCATTTTAAATGTTGATTCCTATTTGTTCAAGACAAAAATGGCACATCACCCACCTTTCAGGTGATAATTATTACTGATTTAAGGGAAACTTCGACCATGCTTGTGAAGTTGGACATTAATTGCATTACAAAGCACTACAAGTAGAGATAAATACACTCTGAAAATAAAGGAATTCATACCTGAGTATCATACATTCTATCAAAGGAGGAACAAGTTCAAATAAGTATAAAAAGAGTAATTTCATATTTGTACACACACATGCATGTATATATGTAAAATTGTATATTTTGTGCACATATATACACATATGTATATATGCATATATACATATACACATAATTGGGAAATGATATCCCTTGTAAATAGGAAAAATAAGGAAAGGCATCCTGAAGAGAAGCTATTTACTTCTTAGTGAATTCCCTGTAATAATTCATATCAATACCTTCTCTGCAACTTAGACTATTAGAGAATTGCCTTGAACACTGAAACGTTGTGACTTCCTGGTCACATGGCCCCTATATATTTCACTGGAAGAATTTGAAAACAAGTCTTTCTTACCTCTCAATATGTTGTCTTGGTGTGGAATCAGGAAGACTTGAGTTCAAATTCTGCCTTTGAAACATTAATTCTGAGACTCTGGGGAAATCTCAACCTCTGACTACCTCAGTTGCTCAACTGTAAAATGACAATAATAATAATAATAATAATAATAATAACAATAATAATATTTACTTCCCAGATTTTTAGTGACAATCAAATAATAAAATATTTGTTAAGCACCTGGAACTTTGTAGGCATTATGTAAGTACAAGTTGTTACCACCACCATCCACTACCATTATCATCCTCATTAATATTTTCATCAAAAAAGAAGCTCAGGAAGGGGAAAGATGAGACCTAAATTCATCTCCAGCTCTGCTACTATCTGAGCAACCTTAGGTAACTTACTTTTCTGAATTTAATTTTTTTTTTGCCTTTCAGAGGGCAATTGGGGTTAAGTAACTTGCCCAAGGTCACATGGCTAGGTTTTTATTTGTGTGTGCGTTAAGTGTCTGAGGCCAGATCCGAACTCAGGTCCTTCTGACTCCAGGGCTGACGCTCTACTCACTGCGCCACCTAGCCGCCCCTTGAATTTAATTTTCTTAATTTATAAAATAAAGGGTTGTGGTTAGAGGATTTTTAGTGTATTTCACACAGAAGTGTGTTTTTTTTAAATATTGTAATGAAATACTTTAAATATTTATAGAGTAGAAAGCTGACTTGGGGAAATAGGGCATCTTCCTTAAGTGAGGTCTGTAAGAAGAGGCTGCCTGACCTCCTGGCAAATTTCTCTGGTAGGGATTATTTTCAGGTATGAGTTGTACTAGATTATTGCTCAGGCAACTTTCAAGTTGAAATCCCATGATCTTGTAATTGATATGTAAAATCTTATCTGGTCAATCTTTCACATTATAGTCACTTAATGAATCTATTGAATTAAAGTGAACTTTAAAACAACTATACACAATAGATTAATGATATCAAACTCAAATGGGAACTGGGAAACTAAAGCTTGCAGAAGGATACTTGAGGGTCACATATTGACTTAGAAAACCACACATTAATATTACCTACCTTCTATTGTGTTTTTATTTATTGGTTTTGCAATAATTCGATTTTAGGTTCCTGCTGTACTGGGGAGTGGTACTAGGAAATGTTTGCCACCTCTGATCTACCCTATAATTTCCAGTATCCCATTATACATGTCATCATGTTACAATGGAATGGACACTGACTCCAGAGTAAAATCTGGGTTCAAATCATGCCTCTGATGTCTATTTCCTGTTTGACTTTGGGCAAGGCTTTTAACCACCTTTGGAGATTCACAGATGGTTATAAAAATGAAGGGTTTAGACCAGATGACCTCTGAAGTCCATTCTAGTTCTAGATCTATGACCATATGATCTCTATTTACAGAAAAGGAAAATGAAGCATCCAAAAGGCTGAATGACTTATCATCTTAGCTGTTAAATCGCAAAGCCAAGACTTGAATCCCAGTCTCCTGATTCTAAGTCCAGTGCTCTTTCCAAGACATTATGATTCCTGTGACATATATTTGTCAATAGCAGCAGAAAGAGTGACCTCAGGCATTCAAGAAACCTATGAGGAGTAAGTGAAGGAGGGAATTGTACACAGATTCTGAATCTGAGGAACCAAACCTAGAAATGTTATCGGGACTCTGCAGCAGGGCACAGAGAGCATGAAACTGACCAATCCTATTCTAGAGAAGCAAATAGAAGTTCAGAGGGTAGCAACTGAAACTGAATGGACTCTTATCCAACATAGTTAGTCAATGTGATCACCATCTAAATATCAAAGATGAAGCATTCCATCTTCAATAAATACATATTTATTGATAATTTATTCTTTGTTTAACCTACAACATATGGTATAAGCATCACACTTTCAGTGTTCATTGGGTAGCTCCAAGTTTAAATGCATGTACACAGCATATATGTATTGCATGACATATGAGTGCATATGTGTGCATATGTTGCCCACATGCATGAGTGTGTAAACACACATATATATGCATAGTGCATACATATACACATACACATGCACACATGCATACATGCACATTATTTTCATCCCATATAAGGGTTCATTATGTAAATCATAGTCAAAAGACTCCTGGATTGACTTCTAGGAGGACATGGAATCCACCAGAAGTTTATTTAGATTAGCAAAGGTGAAGGTGAAATGCTGGATTATTTACCTGTATTAGCCCAGTACTATATCCTTTCAAATGACCTCACTGCTCTGAATCTTGTCTACAAAACAAGTGCATTGCACTAGTGTTTCTCATAGAATGGTCCACAGACCCATGAAGGATCTTTTCAAGGGAGTCCTTGAAGTCAAAATTGTTTTCAGATAATAATAAGACCTTTTTGCCTAGTGAAATATTCCTCCATTTTCCTAGTACATATCTGTGTAAGGCCAGTTTTTCTCCTTACACTTAAACCAAAACAACCTAACACAGCAGACTGAATACAGGCACAGATAAAAATTTAAATTTCCTGTATTAATCTAGCCATTAGAGAGATTTTCAAAAATATACCATTAACACTAATTTTATGTTTTTAAATATAGTAGTTTAATGAAAACTACTATGCCATTTATGATAATATATTATGTTTATTATTCCAAAGATATAAATATTTTAAAATTATCATTTTTATTTCTAATTTGGTAAGTATTGAAAAATACAAATCATAAAAACAAAAGCAGTTCGGGATCCTTAAATTTTTTAAAGACTGTAGAGGGATCCTGAGAGCAAAAAGTTGGAGAACTGCTGTTCTGGAGGATCTCTAAAGAACCTTACAGTCATAACATTCTACCTAATTTTACATATACTTACTATCTAATTCTAAATGTCTTGCCAATCACAACAATACTCTGAGGTTAAGTATAGAAAAGACTCTTATTGTTGTTAAATTTATTTCTTCTTTGTGGAAAAAAAAAAACTTTGTTATCTACATTTAGGAAAGATTGTTTTCTGCTTGAAAAATTTCCCAGGTCTAGAACTTCATCTATTGACACCAAACTTTTGTGAGCAAGTGTGATAAGTAGGCCTCTGGGGCAAGGAAGTGAATCCTCCTTAAACTTTCTTTTTCACATCTATAAAAACATCAAAGGAGGACTTAAAATGTTAATGAAAAATTTGCCCTTTAGTTTGGGATGTTAACCTTTATTATAAATTAATTTACCTTTAGAGTATACTTTTAAAAAGTTAAAGGAAACTGAGAAAGATACTGCCCCCATTTTTACATACTAGTAAAGCTCAGATAAATGTCTGGTTTGAGAACATCATTTATCATTACATATAATATGCCCACAAGGTGTGATACTAACTACTCATTGTTCTTTATAAGATGCTTATCAAATGCCTCTTTTTTAACATTCATTTTTATTATTATTTTGAATACTAAATTTTCTCTGGCGGCCATTTAACCATTCCCCAACTAAAGAGTATTCCCTTAATTTCTAATTTGTTGCCCCCACAAAGCTATTGCAACTATTGTTTGGCATATCTATAGGCTATTTCTCTTTCTCTTTGATCTTTAGGATACAGACTGAGGAGTTATATTGCTGGGTCAAAGGGTAATCACAGTTTTATAGCACTTAAGGCTTAGTTCTAAATTATTCTCCAGAATGATTGGACAGTGTGCTAATTTTTTTTACATCACTTCCAGCATTTTTCATTTTCCTTTTATGTCATTTTAGTCAATGTGATAGATGTGAAGTAGTACCCCAAAGTTGTTTTAATTGGCCTCTAATTATTAGTGATTTAGAACAATTTTTATTTGACTATTGATAGTTTTGATTTCTTTCCTTAAAAAGTACATGTTTATATACTTTGATCATTAATCAATTGGCAAACAGCTCTTATTTTTATAAATTTGACTGTTTCTTAAATCTTTGAGAAATTAGGTCATTATCAAAGTTACTTGCTATAATCCCACCCACCTCAAGATTTCTGCTTTTCTTATAATTTTGGGCGCCTTCATTTTGTTTCTACAAAATTATCCATTTTACTTTTTTTTTTATTCTATCTTTTGTCTGTTAATAAAATCTTCGTTTATCTATAGATATGACAGGTAATTTTTTTTACCCTCCCCTAATTTGCTCATGATAGTTCCCTTTATGTCTAAACCACATACTCATTTTTTGCCTTATCTTGGCATACAGTGTAAGATTGATCTATGTGTGGTTTCTCTTCGATTACTTTCCAGTTTTCCTATCAATTTTTGTCAAGTAGTAAGTCCCTGCCTCTAAAGCTTATATATATATATATGTATATATATATACATACATATATGTACATATGATTTCCTTAACTTATATATATATATATGCATGTGTATGTATATATAAAATAAACTTTTTATTCTTCCAGTTGAAAGTTGTTATTATTTGTTTTTTTAGCTTTTTAAAATAATTCTTTGATAATTTGATTGGCATTGCACTGAATAAGTAAACTGATTTGGGTAAAATAGACATTTTTAGTATACTGGCTCAGCCTATCCATGAGCAGTTAATATTTCTCCAGTTGTTTAGATCTGTTTTTATCTATTTGAAAAGCAGTTTGTAAATGTGTTCATATAATATCTGCATTTATCTTGGCAAGGATACTCCCAAATATTTTATACTATCTATAGCTATTTTAAATGAAATTTCTCCTTCTGTCTCTTCCTACTTGACTTTTTTGGTAAAACACATAAATGCTGGGGCGGCTAGATAGTGAAGTGAATACAGTACCAGCCCTGGAATCAGGAGGACCTGACCTCCGACACTTCACACTTACTATCTGTGTGACCTTGGGCAAGTCACTTAACCCCAATTACCCTGCCTTCCCCCCTGCAAAAAACAAAAACAAAAAAATTTATAAATGCTGTTGATTTCTGTGAGTTTATTTGATTTCCTACAACTCTATTAAAGTTGTTAATTGTTTCAACTTAATTTTTAAGTTGATTCCCTATGATTCTTTAAGTTTACCATTATATCATCTGTAAAGAGTGATAGCTTTGTTTCTTCATTGCCTATGCTTAGTCCTTCAATTTAAGTTTATTGTATTATTGCTCTGGCTAGCTTTTCTAGCAGAATATTGAATAATAATTACTATAGTGGACATCCTTATTTTACCCCCAATTTCCATCAAATGGATTAACAACTTTCCCTGAGATTTGAAAAATGTAAGGAAATAAAAAGTTGTGTTATAGACAGTGACTGTATTTTAATCTTTTAAAAATGGAAAATGAAAACAAATCCTTTTTCGAGTTTGTTTTTCCTAAAATAACTGCTGTATAATTGAATATGTAGGACTGTCCTTACTTATACATGACATAGGCTTGTGATATAATTAAGAAGTCTCCCAACCATAAATCTGCATGGTTCCTAGAAGAACCATTTTTCAATAAATAAGATCTAAAGTCAGACGTGGTACTAGAAGAATAAACTGGAACATAATTCATGAATTGACTAATTGTTCTTTCTTCTCTGTGGAGATATAATTGTCAACTATTGTTATAATAATTATGTAAACATTACTCCAATTTGCATACTCCTATCATTTTAATTATCATAGTCCTGTTTTCTATATGTTCATTCTTGTCGGCATCCTTTGCTTAAATTACTTCTTTTTTTTTTCCCAAATGCTTTATTAACTTCTGGTTTACATCACTCATTTCCTCCAGATTTTGAGTTACAATATTTTCCCATTTTTCCCCTACCCACCACCCCAGAATAGCAGTCCCACATGATATCCCCTCATCTAATCTGCTCTTTCCTGTCTCTTTTCCCATACCCCCTACGACTTTTCCAGTAGGGTAAGGTGAATCTCTGTGCCCCAATGCCTACACATCTTATCTCCTAATTACATGCCAAATAGTATTAATAATAGTATTTACATATATTAGAAACATTTAATTTTAAAACCTCGAATTCCAGATCCATTCCCTTCCTCTCTTGTCACCCACTCCTGCTGGAAAGGTAAGCAATTCAGTATATGTTGTACATGTATAGCCATGCAAAACATTACCATAGTAGATACATTATAAAAGACTTTCTATATTTCCCTCGCACACATCCCACTCCCCACCCAGTCCATTCCCTACATTGATCCTGTCCTGCGTCAAAAGTGGGTGCCTCCAACCTCCCCTCCTCCCAGCATGCCCTCCCCTCCATCATCCCCCCTCTCATCCCCATCACCTCCACTGTCCCCCAGGGTGAGATATCCCATTTAATATGTATGTCATTCTTTCCCTGAGCCAAATTCAATGAGAATTTGGTTGTGCCTTTTTGCCTTCCCGTTCTTCCTCTTCCCTGCACCTACTATCCCTTCCCTCTTTACCACCCGTCTCTCCCTATCTCTTCTTGCCACATTCCTCTCTCGCCTCTTAACTTCACCCCTTAAGTATCAATTTTCCCCACCAAATTCGACCTGTGCCCTCTATCCATATATACCTGTAAACATATATACACACATTCACATATGTATTCATATGCCCATATACCCTCCTTCAATTATTTTCATACTGAGAAAGGTTTCATCAGTCACAGTTGTTTTTCCATGTAGGAATGTAAATAGTTCAACTTTGATGAGTTCCTTTTGATTTCTTTTCCCTAATTACCTTCTCAAGCATCTCTTGCTTCTTGTGTCTAAATGTCAAATTTTCTATTCAACTGTGGTTTTTTTCCTAAAGAATGCTTGAAAGTCCTCTATTCCACTGAATGAGACCATATTTTCCCCTGAAACAATATACTCAGTTTTTCTGGGTAGGTGATTCTTGGTTTTAATTCCAGGTCCTTTGACCTGTGGAATGTCATATTCCATGCCCTTTGGTCCTTCAGTGTAGAAGCTGCCAGGTCCTGGGCTATTCTGATTGTGTTTCCACAATATTGAAATTGTTTCTTCCTGGCTGCTTGTAGTATTTTCTCCTTGATCTGGGAATTCTGGAACCTCGCTATAATAATCCTAGGAGTTTTCTTTTGGGGATCTTTTTCAGGAGGTGACCAATAGATTGTTTCAATATCTATTAAGCCCTCTGGGTCTAAAACATCAGGGCAATTTTCCTTGAGAATTTCTTGAAGGATGATTTCTAGGTTCTTTTTTTGATCATGGTTTTCATGTAGTCCAATAATTTTTAAATTATCTCTCCTGGATCTATTTTCCAGGTCATTCGTTTTTCCCATGAGATATTTTACACTGCCTTCTACTCTTTCAATTGCTTGGATCTGTTTAACAGCATCTTGATTTCTCATAAAGTCACTAGCTTCCATTTGCTCCAGTCTAATTCTGAAAGAATGAATCTGTCAGTGAGTTTTTGAGATTCTTTTTCCATCTGGCAAATTTGGCTTTTTAAGGCATTCTTCTCCTCATTGCCCTTTTGAGCCTCTTTTGCCACTTGAATTAGTCTATTTTTTAAGGTGCTATTTTCCTCAGTCAGGCTGTTGACCCTCAATTCATACTTTTCCTGCATCTTTCTCATTTCTCTTCCCAATTTTTCCTCCACTCCTCTTATTTGGTTTTGAAAATCCTTCTTAAGGTCCTCTATGGCCTGTAACCCACTCATATTTTCATTTGGGGCTTTTGGTGCAGGAGTTCTGACCTCACTGTCCTCCTCCTGTTCCATGCTTCAATCCTCTTTGCCCCAAAATAGGAGTCTAGTGTTGAATTTTTCTGTTTATTTTGTTTCCTTTGCTTAGGCATGTTGCCACTTAATTACGTGACTTTTGGGCTTGTTGCCACAGTAGGACTCTGCCACCAGATAAGGGAGCTTCCTTCCTAAACATTGGGGGTCTTCTCAACTTCCAGACTCAACTTATTAGTTGGGTGTCCTCCCTGAAGCCCCCACACACTCTATCAAGCTGGATACACACCCCAAGACCTCCACCCCAGATGTGCAATCCAGATCCAAGAAGGTTAAAGCAAGAGTGATTACCCCCAGCCTGATTGCCAGATCCCCCTGCAGTTTGCAGGCCAGGAGCTGAAACTGCAACAGAAGCTGCAAAATGGTGGCTGTGCCGCAGCTCCTCAGCTGCTTCTCGCCCCCAGGGGAAGAAGCTGTCGTGTTCCCAAATACTGGTCCCAAAGTCCATAGGGCAGTAATCTCTCACTTTTTCCTAGGCATCTATGTGTTAATTCTGTAATCTCCACAGCTGCTGGTGTTCTGGGTTCCCTCCAGATGGCTGCGGGTCTGGCAGCCCTGGAGTTAAAACTGCAACTCACAAGGCCTACACTCGGCTCCCAGAGCACTGCACTGGCCACTCCCTGCCTGGGCTGCCGGGCTGTCCTCAGCAGGAGGTTAGCTTCTCTGTGTCGTTCTGTGGGTGCTGGGGCTCCAGAGGTTGTTCAGAGTCCCCCTTTTACATGATTTTGAAGTGGTGTGGGCTGGAGTGCCATGGAAGTGTTGCTTCTACTCTGCCATCTGGGCTCTGCCCCCGCTTAGATTACTTCTTACTACATAAAGACCAATACCTCTGACAAATATATCCTCAGGTACTCCATAAAGAATATGATTAGTAATTTTAAAACCATTTAGGTGAACATGGGCACAAACCTTATCAAAGATTTTGCCTTTAGAACACAATGCCATAACCGTATACCAGCTTTCTCTACTCTATCAAACCCTTTCCTGACTTCTGCCCATGTACCATTGCCTGAGCTTCATTGATCAGCAAATCCCTTTATGAAACATCTACCATGAGAAAGTGTAGTCTCACTTCTCACTCTTCAATATAATATTCCCTTCTAGTTTGCCACACCTTAAAATCTGCTACCCACACTCCTGGGGTTATGATGATCTATCTGTAATCATTCCTCCTCAATTAGGAGCATCCTCCTAAAAAAGAGAGAAAGATTTTTTTCCCTATCCTAGTGATCCTAAAGCCCTGTCACTGTACAAATGTTGTTCCCTATCTCTCATTCCCCACTCACTTGTTCTCATCCTCCTCATCGTTACTGTACTACTCAAGATCTACCCCTAGTTCCATGATGCTTGCTGGGGGCCTGCTCCATTGGTAACAAATTTGCTTTCATCTTAAAACCTCTTTTATTAATCCCTTCTCATTGCATCTTGCATCTCATTGTACTCACTGAAAATCACATCCTGCCTGTAGACACAGCTTCCCTGGTCACTCTTCCCACCACTGACAACTCTCAGATCATGGTTGTGGGGTTGGAAGATTCGTGGTTCTGTATTTCTAAACTCTTCCTATACTGCTGTCTCTCAGTGGTTGTCTCTCCTGCTTTGATGTTCATTCAATCCATATTTATTACCCAATCAAGATTCTACTAGTTGTTATATAATGACTTTTAGAAGATTCTCCTTCCTTCCTTAATGAGTTCAACTGCCACATTCATACTAGAGAACATCAATTCATATCCTCTCAAACACCTTACCTTTCCAGTTCTTCAACTGACTATTTGCCATGGATTTTGTCTTGGCATCATTTACAAGTTTTCTACCTCTGTGGCTATGAACTCTTAAATCCATTTATCTGATAATAAGCTATTCACCATTCTCCTTTTCCCTCAACCTTAAAACTCTTAACCCCATTTAACCTCATAAGTACCTTAGTGAGTCCCTCTATCCCTCCAGTCTTTCCCAGCCCATTATCCCTAAAAAGGCTATACCCTCCTTCTTTACTCTTCTTTACCCTTTGGTGAACTAGCTGAACTCTACACTAATCTC
Source organism: Gymnobelideus leadbeateri (assembly GCA_011680675.1). NCBI lineage: Eukaryota > Metazoa > Chordata > Mammalia > Diprotodontia > Petauridae > Gymnobelideus > Gymnobelideus leadbeateri. Next base: position 65,228 of record WOXC01010252.1, read on the forward strand.
TTATTTGTAGCCTTTTGTCCTCTTTTTGTCAACCCTGTCCTGTCAACCTGCAGCCCAAAATTATTCATCCCATCTATTGCTTTTGTTCCTACTGACATTTTTCTGAAGGAAGCAAGTGAAAAATCAGAAAACTGTGATGATTGAGTCCATTACAAATTTCTTTTACATATTCTCATTTGAACTGTCATGTTGAAAATTCAGTCCTTTAGACATCTTCTTAATCTATTCACTAAAGCATTTGCACTAATGACATTGGCTTTGACAAAACTTTTTTAGCCCTCTTCAAACTGCCAATAACTCCCTCTCTTCCCAACCTCTCAGCTGAGATTTCCTCATATTTCACTGAAAAAAAATGAGGTCATTCTGTGGGAGCTCCCTCTTACGTCTTCCTCATTTTATATCACTAAGATACATTCTACCACTGTTCCTTTCTTTACTTTTTACTCAAATGAAGAAGTGACCTTTTTCCTTTTACAAGGCCAACCCTTCTACCTACCGTAGTGAAACCACTCTACTCCATTTTCTCTAGCACTGTCCCTCTATTTTACCCATCCCACTCTCTCATTACTCTTCAGTCTCTACTGTCTCATTATTTCCCTCCCGTCTACAAATATGTGCATATCCTCCCATTCTCAAAAAACCTATTTTATCCATCCATTTCCACAAGCTATCCTTCAATATCTCTCCTTCCTTTGTCTTCAATTGGTGATCCCACTTCCTTTTTTTTTTTTTTTAACTCTCTTCTTAATTCTGTATTTTGGCTTCCATCCCCATTATTCACTGGCAACTGGAGAGAGTTGTTTCAGTTGCAACTTTTGGCCCTGTTGATCAAGCTCATTCCTTAATGTGCTCTTCCCTCTAAGCATTTTGGATTTTGTTTTTTCCTGGTCCTCTTACTATATATAATGTTCAAATGAGATAATATATGTAAAATGTTTTGCAAGCGTTAAAGTACAATGTAAATGCTAATTTACCACTAGTACTACTACTAGTACTGGTACTGGTACTACTGCTACTACTACTACTACTACTACTACCTATCTTTAAGTGCTGAATCTTTATCCAGAACATCCTTACAAAGCAAGGGTGTCCTTCAATGCTCTGTCTTGATCCCTTTTTACTCTTTCCTCTATACATTTTTTATTTGGTAATTTTATCAAATATAATATACTCAATCATAATTTTGATGCAGATAATTATCAGATTCAGTCATCCAACCCTAACCTCACTGCTGACCTTCAGTCTTTCATATCCAACTGTCAATCACATATCTAAACTAAATGTCCCATTGATATATCAAACCCATAATGCCCAAAATAAAACTTGTTATTTTCTCCAAAATACCCTCCCCCTTTCTAACTTTTCTCTTCCTGTCAAGAGTACTACCTTCTTCCTAGTCACAAGATTCACAATCTAGATCTCCTTCAGTCCTGACTTTCACCCACTTTATCAAATCTTTTGTCAAGACTTATTGATTTTACCTTCATAATCTTTTCTTTTAAAAATATTTATTTTAATTTATGGAATAAAACAAGCATTTCCATAATATAGCATAACAAATAAGATGATTTCACATAAAACTGAAAATCTACTATGCTAATATTTTCTATTCCTTTTTAAATGCACATCCAAGTTACCATGTACATTTCTCCTCTCCCCAGTTATTTTCTTCTCCCCTACTACAGAGATGGCTACTATTAGAAACAAATAGGTATACATATGTAAAATTATTTTTATACATATTTCTATTTATCAGGTTTTTTTCCTCTGGATGCAGATAACATCTTTTTTCATATACCCTTTATAGTTAATTTGGGTATTTATAATAGTCAAAATGTCTTATTTGATCAAAGTCATTTTTAAAACAATACTGCTGTTACTGTATACAATGATCTCTTGGTTCTGCTAATTTCACTCTTCATTATTTTGTGCAAATCTTTCCATGTTTTTCTAAGATCACTGAGGTCATCATATCTTACAGCACATTAGTATTCCATCACAATCATAAACCACAACTTCTTTAGCCATTCCCCAGTTAATGGGTATCTCTGCAAATTCCAGCTCTTTGCTACCACAAAGAGAACTGCTATAAACATTTTAGAATATATGGTTGTTCTTCTTTTTTCCCCCTCTTTCCCTAATCATCTTTGAAAACAGACCTGGAATTTCCTCCCTCCTAACCTTTACCTACTAGCTCCCTAGGCTTTCTATTAAGTCTCATCTAAAATTCCACATTCTGTAAGTCTTTCTTAATCTTATTTAATTTTTGTGCCTTTTTCTAGAATTATCTCTTATTGACCCTATTTATATGTTTTTTGTACACAGTGGTTGGCATGTTTCCACTCCCCCCATCAGACTGTAACATCCATCAGCTTTGAAACTGTTTTTTTTCCTTTCTTTATAACCCCAATGTTTCACATAGTGCCTGTTACCTAGAAAACACTTAAAAAATACTTGTTGACTTGTCATACAAATAAAGATTCATTAGAGTTTTTATGGTTTTTCTATGTGTCTTTATAAAATTAGCTTCCTGTCCTTAACAGATGAAAATCATAATTCAGACACTGTATAAAACTGTGTAGCTAGGTGGTGCAGTGAATAGAATGCTTAGCCTAAAGTCAGGAAGACTCATCTTCATTAGTTCAAATATGGCCTCAGATACTTACTAGTTGTATGACCCTGGGAAAGTGACTTAACCCTGTTTACTTCAGTTTCTCAACTATAAAATGAGCTGCAGAATGAAATGGCAAGCCATTCTAGTATCTTTGCTAAGAAAACCCCAAATGGGGTCATGAAAAGTCTAAAACAATAAAACAACAATAAAACTGCCCTGAATGCCTTCTCATCACCAAACTAAATCATATTAATGATGTTATTGAATATGTTGTTTTTAAAATGGAGTTTCCTAAGTCTGTTCTTTTCTCTCTATGTGGACCTTATTTCTATGATAAGAGAAGAGTTATTTGGGCATCCTATATACGGATAATCCTTATCATCATGTTTGTTTTGAGAAAAATTTAAAAGGACTTCTTAACTCCTAACCTACCATGTTAAATTTCAGCTGAATTTGAAGTGGGGAAGACCCAGGTCTCCATCTCATCTCGAATAATTATTGGATATATGACCTAGAACTTGTCCCTTCTCCATCTGTTTCCTCTTCTATAAAATGATGACAATACTAGAATATATTTCTAGTATTAGATATTGTATATAGTATTTCTAGTATTAGATATTGATCAGATGAGATAATGTATATTACATGCTATATAAACCTTTGACTTCTATATAAATATGATTTCTTGTTACTACCATATAAGCCACAGATATTAGAGGTTTGTTATACATCTCAGATTCATTGTTTTCTTTTCCTAGGAAAAATTAAATAATAACTCACATTTCTAGCATGCTTTAACATTGTAAAGTACTTCACATCCATTATCTAATTTAATCCTCTCATTAACCTTGAGGAGAAGAGAGGTTATATGACTTGCCCAGAGTCACATAGTAATGTTTGAGGAAGTATTCCAACCTAGGCCTTCTTGTCACCAATTCTAGAACTATGGACAAAATGGCACAGTATGAATTTTTGTCTAAGACACGAATCTAGGGATTGTATTATAGCCATTTCTACCTCTACAATGTCTTGGCAACAGGAAGTTGCAAGGGAGAAAAAGCTCAGTTTGTTCTGTGGTGAAAACCAGTAATAAGTGCTATATTTTTGCCAATGATTTGAATAAATTTGACAGTTCTTTATACTCATTTCCTTTTCCTTGTATAGTAGTTTTCAGTCTCACAATGTTTAATGTCTTATGCTTAAAGTATGCTGTAAAATGAAACAAGATAGAACATTTAAGATCTAATATAAAAATATCTATTATCAAATATGTGATTGGGATTGATGAGATCAGCCTAGTTCTGTGCTGGGAACAAATAAAAAAAATAAAATATGTTCAAAGTTTTAAAATGAACTTGCTAATCCATGTAAAATTCTGTTGGGTTAATGACCATCCTTATCAGTTCCATTTGACAGATGAGGAATCTCAGATATGAAAGGTTAATAGCTTTGCCTAGAGTCACATAGAATTTTGATGGCAGAGCCAGAATGAAAACCTGCTTTATATTCATAATCAACAATATGGCTTAAAAGATGTCAGACAAAGGGTAAAGATTTTTTTTTTACTTTTACAATAGTGGTAAATTCTACTTTAAATAAGCAAAAATTCTAAGAGAGTCATTTCAGGACTGAAAAAGTAAAAGGTGCACACAGACCTTACTCCTTCATAACAAAATTTGGGGAAAGAATAAAGTAATTAAATATTTCTTTTTTTGTTTCATTCTAAAGTTTCCTGAAAGTATTGATAGTGAATATATTTTCCACAAACCATTTGAATATCAAAAATTAAATAAGTTGGCACCATTAAAAAGGAAAACAGAAATCACCTTCCTGATAGCATGCAACAGAAGAGATGTTAGAACATCCTTAACTCCTCTCTCTCATTCAATCCATATAGCCAATCTGTTGTCAAATCTTATCATTTCTACATTTGCCACATCGCTCCAATAGTTCTCTCTACTAACAAACCTCCCCATTACAAACTCTCGTTATCCATGCCTAGATTATTTTAGTAGCCTTCTAATTGGACTCCCTGCCTTAAATCTCTTCCTAAATAAAATCCATTCTTTGCTCAGCTGTCAAAGTGATCCTCTAAAAGCCCAGTTCTGACTTGCCACTTTCCCTGTCACCCATCCCCAACATACACAATAACATCAAGTGGTTTCTTAATACCTTCAGGATCAAATGGAAACCCTCTTTGCCTGTTAAATCCCTTCATATCCTAACCTTTTCCTACGTTTCCAATTTTACATTTTGCTCCTCTCTACATACTCTTATGTACCATGATACTTTCCCAATGCTTTGCTGTTTCACTGGCCCATACTTGGAAAGTTTTCTCCTCTTATCTCTATCTTCTGTCCTGACTGGTTTCTTAGAATCCCACCTAGAATCTCTTCTTCAAGGGGCCTTTTTAAGTCCTTTCTCTCTTCCCCTCCTTCTACCCCAACTTGTATTTCCAGCGCTTTTCCCCTTGAAGTGATCTTTTCCTTACACTGCATCTATGTTGCATGTGTAAAGTTATTTGCATGTTATATCCCCACCAGAATGTAAACTCCTTGAACATGTTGTACTGTTCTTTGTATTTCTAGTACTTAGCGTAAGGTTTGGCATAAAGTAAGGTTTAATAAATGCCTGTTCACAAACCAATTGACTGTTGGAAGATATGCCATATTATATCTGTATTGTGATACATTCTAGCTCAGGAGCAATTTTCTGACAGATACAGCAAAGGCTCTGTTTATTTTATTCTTTGAAGTTTAAGCTTTATAGGTTGTAGAGACAAAAAACGGTCTTAGAAATTATGTAGACAAAGCCATTTATTTTACAGATGAAAAAAAAGGCCCCAAGACACTGTCACTGACATAGTGAATATGTGAAAGAACCAAGATGCGAACACTTGTCTTCAGTTTCCAAACCTCTGATCTTTCCACAACATTAGAGTACCACCATGAGGACAAATACAATCCAGTTTTTCTCTTTAACACATTACGAAGGGATTGAATTAGATGGCCTCTGTTAAGATCTGCATTCAGATACTTGAACACAGATACTTGCTAGATTGCAATCTTGGACAAATCATTTAAATATTCTGTACCTCAATTTCCTCATATGTAAAAATAGGTCTAATTATGGCATCTATTTCAAAGGACTGTTTTGAAGACCAAATGAAGTAACATATATAAAATCCTTATATACAAATTTGAAAGTGCTATGTAAACATTATTATTGCTATTACTATTCTTATTGTCATCTGTTGCTTCAATCATTTGTTCATTTAGCAATAACTTTTTTTTTTAAATAACTGAAACTGTCAGGGTTTTACAACTGTTTTATACTCTTTGTTGTACAACAGTGGTTCTTTTATTTGTTATAAATTTATCTACTTCAAATATAAGTGACAACCTACCTGATTGATTTTCTGAGATTTAGTGAACAAGCTATCCATTACTGCTAAGTCTTTGTCTTTCTGAGTCTTAGTACATTAAGACTTTCCTTGTACATCAACCCCATTCTTCCTTTCTTAGACCTCCTCTAGCTCTATGTTATCTCTCTAAAGCTGAGGTGACCAGAATTGTGCATATCCCTCCTTCTTTGGTTATACTACCTTTGAGGGGAGCAACAGGAAACTTTACTATTTTTATTCCCCAAAAATTCCTTTTTCAGATAAATTCACCCATATATAAAGTAAAGTATAAATGCTTTATTTTTTCTTGACAAATTCAAAACCATTAGAATAACAATTCTGTTTAGCAACATTTTTATTGATAAAAAGTTGCTACTTTTCAAGAAAACCAAGAGTGGGAAAGAAAAAGGAATTTCACATAAGTTACCAAGCTAAGATACTCATTTCTCTCTGGGATGTGATCCATGCTTCAATAACCAGCAGCAACACTATATTTTATTGCTTAAATTGTATGTTCATGTTGGATGAGGAAAGAGGGATGTACATAGGAATGTACTATTGAAGTTATGAAAAGTATTACATAGATAGCATAGACTACTGGCTGCTATTTACTGATGTGTGAAGGGGTGCCCTTGTCTAGTATAAAATGAATCCATTCTGTAAAATATTTTTATATATGGAAAATTCATGTTGACAAAGTTTAGCAATTCATGAGAGGAGCTTTGTGATAAATTTATAAAATAAGAGGTTGAATGTTTCTAGGTCTGGAAAGAACACAGATGAAAGATTACATAGATAAATATAGATATAGATATAGAATCTATTTTCTACATGCAGATATAGATTAAGAAAGTGATATTTATAGATACAAATATCTATGTGTATATCAACATATATATACATATATTATATATATATAGCTAGGTATATATTAATATCTCTATAGTGAAGTAGCTATTTATTGCTATCTTTATAGAGAACCAGAGCTATTCCATTTTGACAATCATTCCATTTTGTTCACACATATTTCTGTACTTTCCCATTAGAGCCTATAATGCAAGTGACCTAAAATAGAATGTGCCATGATATCCCATTGTGTATCCTATTTTGAGAATAGCTTTGGCCACCCCAACCCCTCTCCTTCACATCCTGTCATGCATGTGATATTTAAACATTCAAAAGATCTAATTTCTGGGTAACTAATCATTATATTAATAATGCTAGAATAATACCAATAAAATGGATCAGTGACATTCTTAAATGCCAAAGAAATATCATGGTAGTGGACTCACAGTTTATATGCACTTGCAAGAGTGGCTATTCCTGAGGATGGGAATAACTCTGATTAGTTAATAATTAATTGAAAAAGAATACATAATATAATGAGAGGTGGACCTATTCTAATGAGAGGCTAGGGGATATAACTTTAATCATGTGATTGTAGTAGCAAGCACCCCAACATCCCCAGGGTGGCTGCCAATACAGGTTCTTAGATTTGCTTTTCTAAAGGAAAGCAACTCAGAATGGGTTAACAAGCTTACTTTAATCAATCAAACATATATTACCTAGTTCAGGGGGAAAAGGTCAGCACCCTGAACTTCAGAGTATACAGACAGCAGTTTCAAAACAGAGAAACAGACAGATTAAACAGACAGGCTTCCAAACTGTCCAACCATTATCAATACCAAATCAGAGGGAAGCATCAACATTTGGGTTTTCAAAGCCGGGGGGCTCTCAATGGCTGCCCAGAGTCTCATCTGGTCAAATCACACAACACTTCTCAAAGTGAGCCCCAAAGCAAAGCCTCCCATCAGAGTTTATATAGCCTTCTCCTGGCTCAGAGAATGTAACAAACTTCTGGACCCACTGCCCAATCACAAAATATCAGAGGTGTGGGCTTTCCTGAAAAACAAGCCTCCCACCACAGGCTCCAGGTGCACTTAACCTAGGGGCAGGGAAGATCTTTAAATTTGCATTTCCATTACAGTCATTTACTTCTAAATCAAGCCCAGGATATATATTCTCCACCAAAGCTTGAGTAGAATACAATGTGCCCTGGGAGTTTCACCTTTAGCTTAAATTCCTTTTAAGGTTGGTTGGGGTAGTTAAACCTAGATTGAGGAAAATGTTAATTTTATCTGCTACCACCAGTCCTATCCTACAGAGACAGTGCCTTGGAATGAGGACTTTAGAAAAAGGGGAGAAGCTGTATCTTCCCAAATCATTAGTTATTAATCATTTATCTCATGCAGAAAGTCCTAAACCTGAAACTAGATGAAAAGCATATTGTACCAGATCAGCCTTGACCCATAGCGACAGGAACCTTGATCAGTCAACTTTTACTTCATCTCCTAACCTGTTCCTCCCTCCTTATACCCTATATAAACCTTGTTTACTATTTCTTCATGGAATCTTTGCTTTTTCAGGTAAGATGCTCTTGCTGGTGAACCAATAAACCTATGTTGGTTCAAATTATGTCTCTTAACCAATCTGTTGTTCCTGTTCCCAAAATTAACAATTCACATACACATGTATGCATATGTGTTTCCATCCATACATTCATACATACACATACATACATATAATAGCTGACATTTTATGTAGCTTCTACTAAGTTTCAGACACTGTGCTAAGCACTTTAGAATTTTTACCTCATTTGATCCTCCCAAGAATGCTGCAATATAGATGTTATTATTATCTCCTTTTTATAAATAAGGAAAAGTAAGGTCAACAGAGCTTACATGATTTGCCCATAGTTATACAGACAGTAAGTACCTAATGCCAGACTTGAACTTGACCCTTCCTAATACCGGGCCAGACACTGTGCACTGTGCCAACCAGTATGAGCATATATAGTCTTACATGAATAAGAATATAATCATAGAAATAATACATGAACATTTAAGAATAATCTACCAATTGTAACTATATTTACAATTAATTTTAAAAAGAATTTCTTAAAAGATGCACTTCTATGATTTTGAAGTTACTATATCCCTTTGTCTCTTCATTATTTCTGTACTATATATCTAGTGATCTACGTATAATTCTATCAATTTTCCTTTAATAGTTGTTGGCAATATTATAAGTTATTTCTACCTTACTTCACTTTATTTCATATATATAGATAGATAGATAGATAGATAGATAGATAGATAGATATCTACACATATACAAATATACATATATACAGATATATACTATAATATACATATATATGTGTATATATGCATATATTACATTGCTATAGTATTTTTTTCTCTCATTCCCCAACTCAGACATTTAGACTGTTTTCAGTATTCAGGAAATAGAAATTATTATACTATAAACATATTTGAATAGTTTCATTTTCCCATTTTGTAGTATTTTATAATATGTACTTAGTAATAATATTATTAATTGAAAAGTACATTTTCCTTATAATATATGAAATGCTTCATTATTTCAAAAAGACATGATTATTTTATATGGGAGTATTTGCTCAACTGTCCCAGACCACTTGCCATTTATTGGGCTTACTAGACAGTTTCATGAGCTGCTGTGGAGAGAAATAATTAATTATCTTATGAACAATCATTTAGTAATGAGACTCTGAAATTAGTTAAGCTAGTCCACATATGATAGTCTCTCACTGGGTCCATCCTGAAAATCTTTCTAGCTCTTGCAGTAGATTTTTTTAAAAAATCACTACTGTACAACTGTATAATCAGTTTATGTGTATCCTTTTTAAAAAAAAAAATGATGCTAGTAAAGTTTAATTTTTTAGTTTTGTGTTTTCCTCTAACTTAATTAAGTGGCAACTCAAGTTTGTTTTCTGGTGCAGTACTTTGATTTTTAGGAAGGTTGAATATTACTGCAAATATTTCATGCATATGATTTTACATTGTTTTTTAACAAATATCCAATACTTAGTTTCATTTATGCATGTATCATCTTGTAACCTGTTATAAACTATCTAATTCCAAAGTTCCAAATTGGTGGTTTAGAGTTTATGTGAATGTTCTTATGTAAAAATAAAAATATCCACAAAACCCTCTAATACAATAATACAAAATCAATGAAATCTGTCTCCAATTCAGATTTTTTTAAGCAGCAGATAGAACTCCAATTATAAAATTGGAATCAAATTAGATATTAGATAATTGTACGATGGATTCTTCTAAGAACAAATCTTAAAAGCTAACAAAAAATATTTGGATACCTTCTTAGCGTCAGTTAGGTGGCAAAACTTAGACATAGTGTTGGGAAGATATCTGAGTTCAAATGTGACCTTATGTAATCCTAGGCATCCTTTACCCTCTGTCTGCCTCAGTATAGTGCCAATGCAATATTTACAATGCACACAATCATGATAAAGAACATGACTGTAAGTGTCACATGACTTTTGATCGCAAAATATGATACACTTTCCAGATAGAGGATAGCACTGAAGGATTTATTTAGACACCAGAAAACCAAATCCCCAAACCAGTAAGCTGATTCCATCATAGTACCAAAGATATTTGGAAGCCATAATAACACTGAGATCCATGCCATCCTTTAGCCTTCGCACAAATCAATACAAGATCAATATTTACTCACAAAACTTTCTATGTCCTTGACTAAGCTCCTCTGTCCTCAACTGTCTCCAACTGTCTCTCTCTCTACCAGCTTCTTGTGGGCTCTGCTTCTCCTCAGCAAACTCCTCCCACCACAGGCTCCATGTGATTACATTCAGCTTATCAGGAGGCAGAGTTTATCTTCACAATAGGGAAGCTTCAAACTTCTCCCTAGGTCTATTAAGGGGCAAGGAAGATCTTCAAATTCCCATTACCATTACACTCAGGTTTTTCAATTATAAAATGGAAACATTAGCAGCAATAATCTAATCAGTCCTTGACAGCAAGGATTAGATGATGAGACATGATTTTAAAGTGCTTAGCACAATGCTTGGCACACAGCAGGTACTTAATAAATATTTACTTCCTTTCTACTTAAGGATAAATATTTGAACTCTATTGAAAGAAGCTTATGTTTAGACTGGGAAAAGACCTTGGAGATCATTTAGCCCAAACCCATCATTTCACTAGGATATTGAGACACAGAAGTTAAGTGATTTCTTCTTGTTGGTCATTTCAGTCATATCAAATTCTTCGAGACCTCAGCAAATATACTGGAGTGGTTTGCCATTTCCTTCTACAGCTCATTTTACATATAAGGAAACAGGCAAACAGGATTAAGTGACTTGCCCAGGGTCACATAACTATTAAGCCTCTGAGGACTAGATTTGAACTCCCAAGATGATTCCTACTTGGCTGCAGGCCCAGTACTCTATCCACTGCAACAAGATCATGCAGTTAGTAAATTCCAGAACTCTTTCCACTGTACCATCCTCCATAGTCTAACCTCATCTCTATTCCCAGAAATGACTCAATGTCTAGAATATTTAGAATCTTCCCTGAATTTTTTGGTACCTGCTATTAAAGACTTAAGTTAAATTTGGGGGAGTAGTATAGTAAGAAAGAATCCTAGTAGAAGACTAAGAACATCTGGCTTACGGTTTTTTTCTGGCATTCATTGGCTTAGTGGCCTTAGAAAAATCACTTCCCCACTCTGGTTCTGTTTTCTTACCTGTAAAATAGAGAGGAGGGTGGTTAGGCTAGATAATCAGTAAGATTTCATCCAATTCCAACTTTCTATAATTATATTTGCTTTGATTTTTCGTTCAGAAAATAATCTTTCACTGGAACACTTACAGTAGTTTTTGTTGTTGTTATTGTTGTTTTTTGTAGAATTTTTGTAATTCTTCCTCCTCCAGTTTCTAAAATTTCCCCCCAGGTATCTAAATTTTATTCTTATTTTGTTACCTTGATGGTTTGGGATTTTATAAATATTTTTGGCATTGTGAAACCAGCACCTTCTACCCTATTCACTATGGTTTCCAGTATGTTTCTAACAAATATAAATTAATATATGCCACAGAACTGATAAATTAAAGGTTGCTTTTCTTCTAATAGGTTTACTATATTAAAGAAATGTTTAACTAAATCAGAATTTCAAAACTGAAAGTGATCAAAGATGGCAAATTTGTTTGTAACTGAATTCATTAAGATGAGTAAGGTATAGTAAATGAAGAAATTTTAGCCAGAAAGACATTACAAGATTCTTTAAATTTCAAGTTGAGGCATTTTTACTTTATCCCAAAGACAATTTGCCATTTTTTGTACCTGAAGTGGTTAGCACAGTGTCTGGAACACAGTAAGGCCTTGATAAAAAATGGTTGATGGATTATCTAAACTGTATGTCTTCCAATAGATATCACTATACTAAATAGGATTAAACAAATATGATAACTCAAACACAAAATTATGAATGTTTTTGAGTTTATCATATATTCTGCAACTTTCCTGAATTTAGCATCTCAAATAGGTTTTTTTTAAAGATCATTTGACTTTCTATGCAAAGGAAATACTATGTAAGTCTGCTATGCCATCTGAAAATCATATTTTAACCTTTTTGTTGACATTGTTAATCCTTTTTATTGATCCTTTTAATTTCCTCATCTTCCAGTAAGGGCATTGGACAAGATAATCTCCAAGGTCCTTTCTATCTCAAAAACCCATGGTCCTATTATGTTTCTTGTCTTCTCCTTACTGATAATATTCCTAATACTATGGTAAAGAGAAGTAATGAAAGATTGATATGTATTTTTTAGTAGGAAAGCTTTGAATATTTTTCTTTGATTATGATGCTACTTCCAGTCAGTGTTAGGTTATAATTTTGTAGATAAATGTTCTATTCCAATCTTAATATTGTAAATCATAAATCAGTCTTTTCAATTTCTTCTATAGCATATTATTTTCTTTACAATTATTAATAATAAACCATGCTATCTTTAGAAAACAATATCATGAAGAAAACTTTCATTAATATTAGATTATTAAAATGTTCATTTGTTAGTTTCAAAACAAAAAGAAAATATAAAAATGTTGATATAATGCATTGCATTGATAACTTAAAATGTTGAAACAGGTTTACATACCTGACATGAATTCCATTTAGTCACGATATATAATTTTTTTCTGTAATATATGGGAGCTAGCCTAAATTAATTTTCATCAAGTAAATAATCTTTCACTGGAACGCTTACAAGTAGTATTTTTAATGTAAAATTTAAGTTATTAATCCTCCCCAAGTTTCTAGAACTTCCCCCAAAATATCTAAATTTTATTCATATTTTGTTATCTTTGGAGTTTGGGTCATTATAAATATTTTTGGTTTTGTGAAATATTGATATCATGCATTGCATTGATACTTTAAAATGTTGAAACAGGTTTATATAACTGATAAGAATTCTATTTAGTCATGATACATCATTTCTTCTGTAAATATGGTAGCAAGCTTCGATTCAATTCAATTATTCATTTCCATAAGCACTTAAAATAGGAAAGGAAAGGATTCAAGGAAGAGGAAATAACTTGAACAAGGTAAGGCACAGGGACTTTGAATCATATTGCTTAACTGGATAACAAAGTAAATGACAAGTAGAAATATATTTTAAAATAAATCAAAGGGCTTTTAAATCAGGAAAAAGGATTAGAATTTTACTCAAGTAACAGAGGGCAACCATCAAATATTTTTTAAACAGAAGAGTGCCATCATAAGAACCATGTATATAATTTTCCCCCCTTAACAGGGCTAAGAAGGATGGATTGGAGGAAGAAGACAGTTGAAGTGATAGTATTTTTAGTAATCCTATAAAGAGAATACTGTAATAACCTGGACAGGTATTCTGAAGTAACTCCAGGAACTTTATAAGTAAGAATGAAAATAACTTTAATATGCATGTCGGTTTTAAGGGCACATGGGTATGATTAAGTGAGTGATAGGATAGAGTAGAAGGTTGTAATCAGAGAACCAAATGTTATATTTTCAGCATGAGCATTTACATCTAGAAATCAGCACATTCTACAAACCAGAACTTTATTGTTTTGTTAATTTCTAAAATTTTCTAAATCTAAGTTTAGGATATTGAGAATGTTCTAAATCTGAAACAAAATAAAGACCAAAGTTTGGACTACTGAAATATGAGTGAAAAGAAATATATAAGAAAATTGTTGAAGTTAAGAGTGAGAAATTGAGATATCTGATTTCTATAAGGGTCATTAATATGATTAGCATAAACAGAAGACAGAATGGCAAGGGATGGAATGGAGAGAAACTTTGTGAGCCAGGGACTAAACTCACTAAATATCTATCTGAGTGAATGAGCCAGAGGTCAGTAGATAATAACAAGGAAAGACTGAATTTGTTTCAGATTGATTTAATGGATCTTAAAAAAAAAAAAAGGTTTTGAATAAAGGAGAGCCAATCAAGTTAACAAAATATTTTTTTTCTCCTCAAGCACACAATATAGATAATTGCTCTTCAGTTTCTTAAAACCTATTGTTTGTGGCAGAGTGAGCAAGAAGTTATCAGGCCCCATATTCCAAATATGTAGATCCCAATGAAGGGTTTATTTATAATGGACTATATTGTCAAGGATAACAATGCAGATAGTTCCCAAATAAAGACAGGAGGGAGATTTCTAAAAGTAAAATAGTGGTATTTGTATGGGATTAAGATGTTTTAGTTTTAGTTTGGAGGCAATAGGGTACTATTTTGAATAGATGAGTAACTGGATCAAATGTGTGAACAAGTAAATTTAACTTGATGACAGTGTGAAAAATAAAAAGAAGAAATGGAGTGAGACCAATTAAGGAGCTGAAGTATTACTCTGACTGTAGGTGTTAAAATAATGGGAACCAAGATTGGAGTATCAGCAATGGTAAAAAGAAGGGAAGGAATGGATTGGAGACATATTGTAGAGGCACAACACATAAGACTCAGCAACTAATTAAAGGAGAAGTTAAAAAGAAAACAAAGAGGTCACAATTGTGTGTAATTGATAAAAGAGTGGTTTAAGTAGTCAAAAGTTTCTTTTAAAGAAAAAAAAATTAGTTCAGTTTGGGAACATGTCAAATTTGAGATGATAGTGGGGCATCCTGGTAGTGATAGGGAATGGGTAGTTGGAAATTAAAGAAAAGAATGAGACAGACTGAAGGTAAAAAATATAAAATATTTAATTAATTTGTTCATATTTTATCCCAAGATTTATCAAAATGTTCTCCCTTTATGATACAGTTAAGTCATGTTTACATATTGATTCTCCAGCAAAACATAAAACACAGGGAATGTTTATGCTTATCAGCACATAATTACACAAATATATTCCTTCATAATGAGTGAGTCAAGCTTACTAATCAGTCTGAATGTAAATAGTTGGCAAGGTTTTAATAAATAATCAAAGTCATTATTTAACATTATATCCAACAGCCTTCTTAACTATTCAGTATTCATGGTTCTTAATAGAATGGACCCAGTATTTAAGGTAGTGCAATGGTAATGTAATTTGAATTTGAAGATTCCTTTGTGTTGGCAAAGGTAGCAGGTACTTAGCACTTAGTAATTGACCAAGCCCCTGTTGGAGAAACATAAGGTATGAATTCCTGTCTCCTGTTACTAGTAACAGGAAGGGGTTGGCTGAAACAGGAAGCTAATGTTGTGTGTATATAAGGAAAAGCCCCAGAGAGGCACAGTGTTGGGGCTTTGGACTCAATTTTCTTGGGACCAGTATCTGGTGGCAAAGCAGCTATAGAAGAGAGAATGGAGAACTAAGCCAAAATTTCCTGAGAACTTGTGGTGGGAAAGCTTCTGAACAGGAGCCCAGGTGACAGAGGAGCCCAGGTGATAAGAGGATCCCAGGAACCAGGAGCCCAGAAGACTGAGGAAGCAGAAGATTGAGGAAGCATTACAGGGATGCTGAGACTTCATCTGTTTGTGGCTTGGTTGAGCCTTGAATTCCGAGGAACAGAAATTATGAAGGAGTTGAGATGGACTGCACCCTGTGAACTTCAGTGTGGAGACTACCTACCCAGATAGCTGGACAAGGAACTGGGAGCTCTCTGCCATTGAGCCCAGGTGATAGACTGGTGAATCCAGTTAGAATACGGGCCCATGGAAGGGGATCCAGGGAATCTGAGAACCAGCCCCAAGTCAAGATGAAAAGATGTCTCTGTGGGTGATGAAATGTAGTTTACTAGTGACCTAGGGGTTGAGGGTCTGTATTTTCCATTGTACACAGTAATCAATGATATTTAGTAATTGATTGCTGAATAAGTGACTGATTGAGTTAACTTTAGTTTGCCACATGAGTGGATGACTTTGTCTATTGTACTTTGAGATGATTATTCTTTGTTCTAAATATTGTGATCACTTTGGTGAAAACTATGTGGCCATTTTAATGATAAGCTGTGGAGAATACTATATTGTGATTTTCTGTCATAAGTTGTAATATTGTGGATGCTGTACCTTGATTTTCTGTGAATGTTTTGCTTTGATTTGTTTTGGAATAAATAGAGTGTTTACTATACTGTATAATCAGAACCTTAAAAGCTATTCACAGTAGCGTTTTTTCTGAAAAACTTCCATGCATGGCATTACAGGTAGCCTTTAATGTAATTGAATATGTAAGTCAAATTCAAAACTAAATATTTTGCCTTCAAATGGAAATGAACAAGCTATGTGACTTTGAACACGTTATTTAATTTCTCTGGTTGTCAGTTTCCTCTTTATTGAATGTGCAAAGTTAAATTAGATTACATCTAAGGTCACCTCTTACACTAAAACATGATAACTCTGAACTTTGGCTACATTTGTTACAGTCACAGCTACTTATTTTGAAATTGTCTATTCTTTCATTTACATTTACCACTAATTCATTAGTCATTTCTTTTTTTTTCCCCAAATGCTTTATTAAATTCTGGTTTACACTATTCATCTCTGTCAGATTTTGAGTTACAATTTTTTTCCCCATTTTTCCCTGCCCCCAACCCAGAATAGCTGTCCCACAGGATATCCCCACATCAAATCTGCTCTCTCCCAAATCTTCTCCCATACCTTCAACTTTTTCAATAGGGCAAGGTGAATCTCTGTGCCCCAATACCTGTATGTTTTATTTCCCAATTATACGTAAAATAGGATAAATAATATTATTTATATATTTGTACACATTTGATTTTAAAGCTTTGAATTCCAGATTCATTCACTTCCTCCCTTGTCACCCACCCTTACTGGGAAGATAAGCAATTCAGGATATGTTATACATGTGTAGCTATGCAAAACATTACCATAGTAGATACATTGAAAAGACTGACTATATTTCCCTCCATCCTATCCCACCTCCCACTTAGTCTATTCCCTATTTTGATCCTGTTCCTTTTAACAAGTTGGTGCTTTCAACTTCCCTCCTCCCCTTCCCTCCTGCCCTCCCTTCCATGATTTACCCTCTCATCCCCTTCCCCCCTACTTTCCTATACGGTGAGATATCCTACTTAGTATTTATGTCATTCTCTCCCTCATCCAAATTCAATGTGAATAAGGTTTTGCCTTTTTGCCTTCCTGTTCTTCCCCTCCCTTGTATCCATTTTCCCTGCTATATGAGAGAGTTTACCCCATTCTTTCTCTCCCCATCTCCTCTCATTATATTCCTCTCTCACCTCTTAATTTCACCTTTTAAATATCATACCTTCCTATTAAATTCAACCTGTGCCCTCTATCTATGTATATCTGTAAACATATATAACCACATTCATATACATATTCATATGCCCATATACCCTTCTTCAACTATTTTCATACTGAGAAAAGGTTCATCAGTTACACTTACTGTTTTCCATGTAGGAATGTATATAGTTCAACTTTGTTAAGATCATTATGATTTCTTTTCCCTGATTACCTTCTCAAGCATCTCTTCCTTCTTCTATCTGAATGTCAAATTTTCTATTTAACTCTGGTTTTTTCATCAAGAATGCTTGAAAGTCCTCTATTCCACTGAATGACCAAATTTTCCCCTGAAACATGATACTGAGTTTTGCTGGGTAGGTGATTCTTGGTTTTAATCCCAGCTCCTTTGCTCTCTGGAATATCATATTCTAAGCCCTTCGATCCCTCAGTGTAGAAGCTGCCACATTTGGTGCTATCCTGTTTGCATTTCCACAATATTCCAATTGTTTCTTCCTGGCTGCTTGTAATATTTTCTCCTTGATCTGGGAATTCTGGAACCTGGCTATAATATTCCTAGGAGTTTTCTATTGGGGATCTTTTTTCAGGAGGGGATCAGTGGATTCTTTCAACCTCTATTTTTCCCTCTGGTTCTAAAATATCAGGGCAATTATCCTGGAGAATATCTTGAAGGATGATTTCTAGGTTCTTTCTTTGAACATGACTTTCAGGTAGACCAATAATTTTTAGATTGTCTCTCCTGGATCTATTTTCCAGGTCAGTGGTTTTTCCCATGATATATTTCACACTGCCTTTTATTCTTCCATTTGTTTAGATCTGCTTAACAGCATCTTGATTTCTCATAAAGTCACTAGTTTATATTTGATCCATTCTAATTCTGGAGGAATGAATCTCCTCAGTGAGCTTTGGAAATTCTTTTTTCATCTGGCAAATTCGACTTTTTAAGGCATTCTTCTCCTCATTGCCTTTTTGAGCCTCTTTTGCCATTTGAATTAGTCTATTTTTTAAAGTGTTATTTTCCTCAGTCAAGCTGTTGACTCTCATTTCATACTTGCATTTTTTTCATTTCTCTTCCCAATTTTTCCTCCATTTCTCTTATCTGCTTCTAAAGGTCCTCTATGCCCTGTAACCAGCTCATATTTTCATTTGGGGCTTTTGGTGCACCAGTCTTTCTCTTGTTCCATGCTTTGATCCTCTTTGCCCCCAAAATACGAGTCTAATTTTCATTTTTATATTTATTTTGGTCCCTTTGCCTAGTCATGTTGCTACCCAATTACTTCACTTTTGGGCTTGTTGCCACAGTAGGAATCTGCCACCATCCAGGGGAGCCTCTGTCCCAAACGCTGGGGTTTTCTCAGCTGTTGGAGGTATTAGTTGGGTGTCCTCTCTGAAGCCCCCACACACTCTGGAAAGGTGGTTACACACCCCAAGACCTCCAACCCATATTGCAATCCAGATCCAAGAAGGTTAAAACAAGAGCGATTACCCCCAAGACTGATTGCAAGATACCCCTACAGTCCACAGGCCATGAACTGAAGCTGCCTTGTGTGTCTGTGGTTGCACTGAAGTTTCTCAGTGGCTTCTTGCCCCCAGGGAAAGAGGCCTATCACTCTCCCAACTAATGAGTCCCAGAGTCCATACTGCACTAACCTCTCATTTTGTCCATGGCATTTATATGTTGGTAATTCTGGAAATACCACAGCTGCTGGTGTTCTGGAGTCCCTCCAACAGGATGCAGGTCTGGCCACCCTCGGGCTAAAACCTCCGACTCACTCAAGCCTGGGCTCAGCTCCCAGAATGCTAGGCTGGCTGCTCTCTGAATGGGGTGCCAGGCTGTTCTCAGCAGGAGGTTAGCTTTTCTGTGTCATTTTGTGGGTTCTGGAGCTCCAGAGGTTCATTAGAGTCCCCTTTTACATGAATTTGGAAATTGTGAGAGCTAGAGCTGACTGGAAGAACTGTTTCTACTCCACCATCTTGACTCAACCCCCAGTTAGTTAGTCATTTCAATAAGCATTTATTAAGCTCCTAGTGTAATGGTGTAATGGAAATGCAAATTTAAAGATCTTCCCTGCCCCTAGGTTAAGTACACCTGGAGCCTGTGGTAGGAGGCTTGTTTTTCAGGAAAGCCCACACCTTGATACTTTGTGATTGGGCAGTGGGTCAAGAAGTTTGTTACATTCTCTGAGCCAGGAGAAGGCTATATAAACCCTGATGGAAGACTTTGCTTTGGGGCTCACTTTGAGAAGTGTTGTGTGATTTGACCAGGTGAGACTCTGGGCAGCCATTAAGAGCCCCCCAGCTTTGAAAACCCAGATGTTGATGCTTCCCTCTCTGGTAACTGTGATTTTGGTATTGATAATGGTTGCACAGTTTGGAAGACTGTCTGTTTGATATGTCTGTATACTCTGAAGTTCGGGGTGATGACCTTTTCTCCCTGAACTAAATATATATGTTTGTTTGATTAAAGTGAGCTTGTTAACTGATTTTGAGTTGCTTTCCTTTACAAAAGCAGATCTAAGAACCTGTGTTGGCAGCCACCCTGGGGATGTTGGGGTGCTTGCTGCTACAAATGGCAGACATTGTGCAAAATCCAAGAGATCTAAAAAAAGGAGAAAAAATATCCAGGTCCTCAAGGAATTCACAGTCAAGAGAAGGGGAAAAAAACAAACCAACAAAAACCCAAACCTACATCTAATCAAGACAAATACAAGATAAATCAGAGATAAGCTTCAAGGAGGGAAAATAAGCATTAAGGGGGATTAAGAAAAGTATCTTGGGGGGTGGAGCCAAGATGGCGGAGTAGAAACAGCTCTTCCAAGCCTCTCTGCCCCCAGATTCCCCACAAACTATGTAAAAAAGGACTCTGAACAACTTCTGGAGCCACAGCACCCACAGAACAACACAGAGAAGCTAACCTCCCCTGAGGACAGCCCAGCATCCCTGCAGGAAGGACCAGCGCAGCTGTCTGGGAGCCGGCAACGCGCAGAGCGCAGAACGCAGAGCGCAGGAGCCCAGCCGAGCCGAGCCCAGGTCCACATGAGCCGAGGTTTTAGCCCCAGGGCGGCAGGGCCAGCAGCCAGCTGGAGGAACCCCAGAACACCAGGAGCAGTGGCAATTCCAGAATTATCAACATAGACATGCCTAGGACAAAGTAAGAGGTTAGTGTCCTATGGACTTTGGGACCTGTATTTGGGGAATGCGTCAGCTCCCTCCCCTGGGAGCTAGAAGCCCCTGAGGACATTTTGTAGTTTTCATAGGCATTTCCGACTCCCAGCCTACAAATCGTGGGGAGATCCAGCGATCAGTCTTGGGGGGTAATCGCTCTTGCTTTAACCTCCCTGGATCTGGATTGTGATCTAGGGTGGAAGTTGTGGGTGGGTTTACAGCTTACCAGAAACTGAAGTTGCCCCCCACACGTTCGGGACGAAAATTCCTCTATCTGGCCTTAAAGCCATAGTGTGGCAACAAGCCCAAAAGTCAAGCAATTAAGTGGCAACATGCCAAGGCAAAGGAAACAGAAAAATGCAACCCTAGACTCCTATTTTGGGGGCATAGAGCGGGAAAAGGACTGTGAGGTCAGAAGTCCTGCTCCAAAAGCCCCAGGGGAAAACATGAGCGGGTTGCAGGCCATAGAGGACCTTAAGAAGGACTTTAAAAATCAAATAAGAGAAGTGGAGGAAAAATTGGAAAGAGAAATGAGAAGGATGCAGGAAAAGTATGAAATGAGGGTCAACAGCCTGACTGAGGAAAACAACACCTTAAAAAATAGACTAACTCAAATGGCAAAGGAGGCCCAAAAGGGCAATGAGGAGAAGAATGCCTTAAAAAGTCGAATTTGCCAGATGGAAAAAGAATCTCAAAAGTTCACTGAGGAGATTCATTCCTTCAGAGTTAGACTGGAGCAAATGGAAGCTAATGACTTTATGAGAAATCAAGATGCTGTTAAGCAGATCCAAACAAATGAAAGATTAGAAGGCAATGTGAAATATCTCATGGGAAAAACCACTGACCTGGAGAATAGATCCAGGAGAGACAATTTAAAAATTATTGGACTACCTGAAAGCCATGATCAAAGAAAGAACCTAGAAATCACCCTTCAAGAAATTCTCAAGGAAAACTGCCCTGATGTTTTAGATCCAGAGGGCAAAATAGAGGTTGAAAGAATCCACTGATCACCTCCTGAAAAAGATCCCAAAAAGAAAACTCCCAGAAATATTATATCCAGGTTCCAGAATCCCCAGATCAAGGAGAAAATACTACAAGCAGCCAGGAAGAAACAATTTCAATATTGTGGAAACACAATCAGAATAACCCAGGACCTGGCAGCTTCTACACTGAGGGATCAAAGGGCATGGAATATGATATTCCAGAGGGCAAAAGAACTGGGAATGAACCCAAGGGTCACCTACCCAGCAAAACTGAGTATTTTGTTTCAGGGAAAATATGGTCATTCAGTGGAATAGAGACTTTCAAGCATTCTTGAGGAAAAAACCAGAGTTGAATAGAAAATTTGACATCCAGACGCAAGAAGCAAGAGATGCCTGAGAAGGTAATCAGGGAAAAGAAATCAAAAGGAACTTATCAAAGTTGAACTATTTACATTCCTATATGGAAAAGCAATAACTGTGACTGATGATATCTTTCTCACTATGAAAATAATGGAAGAAGGGGGTGTGGTCATACGAATACATAAGTGAATGTGTGTGTATATGGCTACAGTTATATATGGATAGAGGGCATAGGTTGAATTTGTTGGGAAGGGAGAATACTCAAGGGATGAAATTATGAGGTGAGAGAGGAAAGTGGCAAGAGGAGATGGGGAGAGACATGGTAGGGTAAACTATCTCATGCAGGGGAAGTGGTTGCAAAGGAGGGGGAGAACAAGGAAGGCTAAAAAAGCAAAACCACATTCACATTGAATTTGGTTCAGGGAGAAAATGACATACATACTAAATGGGATATCTCAACCTGCAGCAGGATAGGGGGAAGGGGGATGAGAGGAGGGATGATGGAAGGGAGGGCATCCTTGGGGTGAGGGGAGGTTGGAAGTACCCACTATAGAAGAGGGACAACAAAAACCAGGTGGGGGTGGGATGAGTGGGAGGGAATTATAAGCAGCCTTGTACAATATATCTACTATGATAATGTTTTGCATAGCTAGACATGTACAACATATACTGAATTACTTATCTCCCCAGAGGGAATGGATGACAAGGGAGGAAGGAAATGGATCTGAAATTCGAGGTCTTAAGATTAAATGTTTCAAATATATATACATACTATTATTAATACTCTTTTGCTTGTAATAGGGAGATAAGATGTGCAGGCATTGGGACACAAAGATTCATCTTCCTCCAGTGGAAAAGTCGAAGGGGGTATGGGAGAAGGTATGGGAGAGAGCAGATTGGAGGAAGCGATATCTTGTGGGACTGCTATTCAGGGAGGCTGGGTAGGGGAATAATGGGGGGAAAATGATTGTAACTCAAAATCTGGCGGAAATGAATGATGTAAAACAGAAGCTAATAAAGCATTTGTTTAA